>KB454992.1:22787-34344 GCA_000341325.1 Panagrellus redivivus
AAAACCAATAACAACAGCTTATGAAATTGAAATGGTCTCATTGATGATGGATGAAAGACACCGGCGCCTTGATATGGATGCGATTATCATGGAAATGGAAGCCGGCCGGATTATCTAGAGGGAGATACAAACATTCAGCGTTTCTGTGTTTGCCAAATTCGAAGAGTTCATAAGAGCCGCCTGGCGTAATGATAAGATCTGCACCAGCGGTTTTGTCGAGACCGCAATTGACACAAGAAAAACGGATTTTGCCGTGCCAGCCATCGAGAGCGACCTGGAAAATGACAATTTTACCGAATATCAAAAAGGTGTGAAAACCCACTCCGGTACCGTAAATATACTCGGCCGTATTAGTAGCATCAGTTGCGATGTGAAGATACGGTAAAGGTGTCGTAGTAGCGGTAAAGTAGACTTTGCGATGGCTTGACACACGTTTGCCTTTCGGGTTGTGAAGGCCTTCAATGTGGATCCGGTTGTCGCGGAAGCGGAATTTGACCGGATCATGACGCTGTTGGAATCGACAGCCGACTTCATCGTGTTTGCCAAACTCGAACAGTTCATATGCGCCATTTGGTGTAATGATAAGATCGATGCCGGCGGTTTTGTCGAGTGGATTGATACAGGAGAAGCTGATTTTGCCATGCCAGCCGTTAATAGGTACCTGAAAATAAAAAAATTGAAATTTATATATAAAAAGTTGTCAAAAACCGTACCTCGGCAGTATAGGTGTTACTGGCATCGTTGGTGCCATCAGTTGAAACGTGAAGCAGCGGTGAGGTTGTCGCAATACCGGTGAAGGATACATTCCGAAAGTTGGATACACGTTTGCCTTGGGGGATGTTGGGGTTGGCTTCAGGGCTTGGCGGCACTTCTCTTGGAAATGGCTGGGCGGGGTCGTCGAATGCGCTTTTAACGGTGATGGTCGGAATCAGTTGCGCTTTGTCGGTAGCCTCAGGCTGTGGAGCAATTTCCGACTTTTTGGCTTTCTCATCGACTGCCGGATCCACATGCCGCATATCGGCGATCCGCTGATAGAAAACTTGCCAAATCTCGCGTTCAGACAGAAGCACAATTGGTTCACGCTCGTCATAATTGACAACCGGCGACGACAATCGAACTCTCTTGGGTCTGTGAAGCGGTTTCGCTTTCAAGTCGGCTTTTTCGAAATCGGCCCCGAAAGCGATCGATGGCGATGAAAGGCGTTTTGGTGGTCGACGGGCTCGCTGCCCACGGCGACAGCTGCCAGAATCTGATGACGGGGGCGGTTGGGTCGACATCGAAGGGTGGAAGGACTGAAAAGTTGGAAAGATTAACAGAAATCTCGAAGGAAAGCCGATGTCCATGGCAATGTCAGCAAAAACGGCGCGCACAAGTGACACCCTTCGAAAAAAGACGAAAAAGTGTGCGCTGCGTGCCATCGGCTGTGCGCCCTATCAGACCTTTTTGATTCGCCCGAGTTCAAATTCTCGTATCACAAAAACGTTTTTATCAAAACTTTATTACTGCCCACTGGCTTACAATTAACATTATCCTATTTAAAATTACATTTGAGATTACACATTTCAGTCAAAATAAGTAAATACAGTAACCTAGCCATCAAAAATCACAAAAACGCAAACGTCACATCAATCGTCCCCAAAACCAAAGCCACAAAACCGGCGCCCTTCTGCCACTTGTCCTCCTTTTCGAGATCACCATCACTGTCGAGCGTTTTGACAACGACAAAAGCGTCCTTGATGTGGAAGATGAGCGATTTCCCGCCATCCTGAGTGATTTCGATCTTATTCTTGACAAAGCGTACATCCAGATCACGTGCTTCGGCCTTCTTTACAATCCAGGAACTGTCATCACGCCAGGAATCGAACGGCTTGTTGGCGACGTTGTTGTTCTGGGAGCCGCTGGTTCGACGGCGCTTCTTTGGCGGTGGCGGCGGCGTGTCAGTGTCAGAATCCTCTAGTGTGAAGACTGATGGCGGGCCAGCGGGGGAGGCTGACCGGGTCGGGGCTTCGTTGTTGTCTTCGGATTCATCACCGGAAAGCTGCTTCACTGGGGTGTAGCTGCGCTGAGTGGATTGAGTGGCAACGGTGGCTTCGCTGCGTTGGCTGCTTTGGGTGGCGACGGTGGCCTGGGTGCCAAGATAGTCGGGATCGGCTTCTTGGGATGCAGTGGGAGAAGGACTATGACTCGGACTGCGCAACGGAGGTGATTCGGCGTCTGGAAGTTCGAATAGTGTAATTTTTGAATCTCGAAAGCTACAGTAATCTAAACCTACAACACATTGGTCTCATGGTCGACGACCTCAATCCCCGTCGCCGCGGTGTCGATGTTGGCGTCGGAGAAGGCGACACATCATTGACGTCGACGTCGATGCGATGCTTGTTCTTCAGATGCGCCTTGAAAACGGCGAGACGGTCATGCTTGGAGAAGGTTGCAGGGCACAGGTTGCACTTCGACCGATCATCTTCCAGGGTGAAATGGTCCCACATCTGTAAACGGCCCGGATATCAAAGCCACAATAAAGTAAAAAAAAACCCAACTGGAATCTGTCTCACAACACGACCCGAATGTGGAGCGGACATGTTGGTTGTCTCTGGAAAAACAGGCAACGGATACTGGACGAAAGGCAGCGGTAGAGGGTTACGCATTTACTGATAAACGTCGCCGAACAGTGCCAATTACAAATGCAAATAGAAGTCGCGAGCAAACAAATTGACGGCAGATGATAATGGTGATCGTTAGTTGCCTTGGCAAAAGACTACACACACATCTATAGCAATGAAGGAAATCAAAATATCGACGCGATTGCAAAGAGCCGGAAATGGGCAATTAGCCGACTCAAAGATACAATGGACAAAGCACGCGGTTCGGCTCCACGGCAGAATTAAAGGAAGTGAATGTGGCGCTGGGGTAATGGCCGGCCTATTGCTCGGATCGCGAGTTCATTGTTATCGGAAAAGGAGAAAAGGCGAAAGTAAACACAAAACAACTGGAGGAAACAACGACGCAACACCCTTTTGAGTAGGTTAGACCTCAAACTGCAAGGATGGGAACTCTTTGATTGACATATCGAGATCAAATGAGGGTAAGCGACGTATCAGAAGCTTTCACGGAGTCGAAACGCAATTGACAAGCGTGAAAATGGAGTGAAGTGTCGGTGGTTGCGACTAACACGCGACCGAAAAGTGACGCTGCAAGACGGCTGGTCGCGTTTCGCCAACAGACTTTCAAATTTGCATGAAAAGTGTGAGTCAGAAAAGAAAAAGGGCTGAAAATGCAAATTCGACAACAAATTGCTTACGAAACTACAGTAAGAATTGAACTTTTACTTCCAAGAACCAAAATATATTATTACCGATTACTGTAGCTAATAATTAATGTCATTAACAAAACTTAATAAAGCGGTGTTGTAAGATTATCCCTGAATTTTTTGTGCAAAAGAAACAAATAATTTCAATATAGTAACATTTTTTTTTCAATTTTATTTTAAGCAACATACAAGTAATTCGGAAGGGATCATTGGCATTAATAAACAATTTGGCTAATGCAAACAGTATCATGTTAGTTTCGAGATTATCAGTGTTATCAATTCGATGAAGGGTCCTGTAAAGAGATCAAAGGCAATGCATAATAAGTATAAGGCGTTTAGAGTAATCCCAATTGATCCAAGTAAACTTCGTAATCTGATTCAACGTTATCAAAAGTACAAATTTAAATGTAAAGAGTGGCTGATAACACCAGCCTTCGGCTGGTGGCTGATAACATCATTCCTTTGGTCTGCTAACATCCATCGCCGAAGTGGCGCTCTTCAGTCTTCGTCGACAGCCCGGATCTGTGGGCAATATTCGAGGCGTTCCAAAGGGGCAAGCCAACGGCAATGACGAAATGCTGCTCGATAGCGACGATGGGCCCGCTATCGCCGATCTCGCGGTATTCGGCGGCACTGGCGTCGATTCACTTTTTCCGAGGGCATCAAGGCTTCGACAACTGGCCGACACTGGGGATACTCTCGATGTTGATATTTGGTTCGATGTGGCTGAATGGGTCAACGACTTTTTTGACGTTTTCGATGTTGTTGATTGTGCAATGCTCGAATTGGACGGCAAACTCGATGGCGTCTTCGTTCTCGATGGCTGCGTCGCCAGTTTACAGGCTGAGTACATTCTATCCGTGCAGGCGACGGCTAATAACGACCATGCCCCAGCGGCATGGGGATAGCCACGGATAACATCTTGGGAAAACATGACTTCGGCGAAGCATTCCCCTAATGTTATCCACATGTTTCGATCAAAACCGAGCGGGATCAAAGGCGCATGGACCCTGCCAATCGTCGTCGGATCGAAAACAGCCTTCGTTACAGGTTCATCAAACATGATCGCCAAAACTGTGTCAATAAAATCAATCAATAAATGGGCGTGGTCGCGCAAAGTCACAATAGACCTTCCTTGACATCGAAGTTTTCGATCTTCGATACACTTGATAAAAGCACTACGGTAGTACACTGTCATGACAGCACTCTCTTTGGCGATCATCCGATCGAAGACTTTTTCCATTATTTGAAGTGTGCCCCTTCCGGAAGTTTTTGGCGCCTCACTGAGCCGATTCCAAGTGACTCGGAGGGCGCGTCGTTGCGGATAGCTGAGTTTGTTCGAAATATCACGGACAAAGGCGCGAAATTGCTTGAGGCGTTGTTCTTCGGGGTAAAGGCCCGCGCTGCCATTTGCGTGTTGGCTCGCGAAAGAATCTGATGGGACTTCGGGAAGTTTTTTGGAGATGGAGCCGTTGGGGTTTTGGTAGTCCTCTAAAAATTGGTTTATATTGACAAAATTTTTATAAAATTTACAATTTAAAAAAAAAGATCATTTTTTTGTTTCTAAAAATAAACGAATTTTCAAGTATTTCGAAAAGAACTTACGCTCAGTATCATCTCCATAGTTTTGAGCGTACTCATCATTCAATTGTTGAATGAGTTTCCGTCTCTGGATGGCTTCCTTAATTCGCATCATCTTGAAACAGTCGTTGTGTGGTTGGCCCGGTGAGGCGCCTCAAACCCGTCTGGCAAGGCTCACCTAAGTGGATGAATGCTAATAACAACCTAAAACCGTCAATTAAGTATTTATCTTTTTGCATTTGAATTCGAATTTGATGTTTAACCGCGCAAACAAAAGACAAGGATCCCCTCCATTCAAAAAAAGACCTCTAATCCCCTTAAACACATTGAACATGTCAATCTATCAAACTGAAACAAAAAGGGTAAATCCATTAAGAACACCCATTATATTTAACTCTGTTATAACAAAAACTATTATATACGCATAAAAACGTTTTATTCGTTGTTTCGAAGCGGGTTTCTATACATAACGGTCTAGCAAGTCCTATGCATAATAAAGGATTAATAAGTAAAGGGATAATGTGGTCAATATGTTTGATGGCACATAGTCATGGGTAAAATTGAGACAAATAACGCATCTATTTGCGTGATTATTGGTGTTTAGACTGTTTGAAATGGTATTTTCAACAATTTGAAATGTTCTTTGTTGAAAATTTTCCAATTTAAATTTACAAAACATCCCGCTAAATGGGCACACTCAGTAAAACACAGTTCCTAACAATGCCAAACGCCCTCAGAGCACACTAAACCAAAAAACAAAACACCCAGGAGAAAGACGACACCGCTGTCGACGCCAGAGGGCGGCTTTGGCCAAAACCAAACCAGACCGGTGTAGCATGGCTGGCCCTTCGCGACCGTTGCTAATTCTCGTCATTTTGAAACAGTCAAAGATGGACAGGGCATTTGCAATGGTGAATGAAACCAAAAGTTAAATTGAGGAAATTTCAAGTTTTTGTTGAATGAATTACCATAATGGCAATAATGCCAATGGCAACGGTCGAACACCATGGTAATTTGCCATTGTTGGTAATAAATATTTAATTTTGGACAATTCTATTGTAAGAATTTTCTTAAAAAAAGACAATAAACAATATCATGAAGACAGTTGCCATAGCTTTTTGATCGCTTTGCACGACGGGACTGCATAGGGGGTTTCGGGCAGTACACGGCGCACGCTCGATCGACTGGGGTCATGCAAATCAGCGCTTTTTTTGCACTGGCTGCATGCAGGTGTGCGTGCTCTGCAGGAAAAAAAGGACTGAAAATTCAGCAGACTTTTACTAGAAACGCTGTAAAACAGTAACCAATATGCTGAAGCAACTTGTTCGTTGGTCAAATTGTAGCCCCAAATCTTCTCTATCGTTTGATTCAAACCGCAGTAGAATTGACCAAGAAATGACTGAGATCCCCTATTGGAAGCACATGCGATTGTCGATTTTTCGACACCCTCAAATTCACATTATGCCAAATTTTTCACCGTTGCCAAAAGGTACCAGCTTTTACGTTGGAGAAGTTATTCAATAGCTTATTGCGGTCAGTGTGACGCCAACAGCGAGTAATTTGGATTCCTATGTGCCGAGATCCTCTATTGTTTCTTTGAACTGTCCCCAAAATCCTGTCGTGTTTGAACATTGTCGAAATTCCCGGAAGTCTAGGCTATCTACACCAGGGTACGGCCAGTCAGGTGTGGCAACCTTAACGGCAGTTCTGTTGACATACATACACATTTTATGAGGCATTTTATAGGTGTTTTTTAGTCCATTAACAAAGAAATGGCATTTTATTTTATTTGTAATGGGGGAATTCTAATGTGATGTCAATTCTTGACATGCATGGCACCTTGAAAGCATATCTATTTTGCGAATTTGAAAAAAGCAACAAAAAAGGCAATTTACAAAATCATTTCCAGAAAACGGGCTATTGTTCACCTTTTCCAGAGTGCCACAGCGTTCAAAGTGTACGACAGCGCATCAAAACGTCATCATTCCACAAATGACAGTCGGTGTCATTCCGAAAAAAACGTGGCACAAGTGCATGACTTTTTTATGAGCTCCTGCAGATTCAAAGCATGCTTTTTATCCGCTGTTTCGAGAGGTCGAACAGGACACTGTATGTATCAGCTGACAGGGAAAGGATTAAGTTGCATTTCCGCGGATATACAAAACACAGCAATGGTTTTTATACGTGTCGTGATAAAACAAACAGGGGGATAGATTATCCGGAAGAAAGATAAGTGGAGTAAGAAGTAAAATTGGACAGGACAAAAGTGGATGGAACAGACCAGAGAGGAAAGGTCAATTTTAGTCGCTATTTATGTCGGCGAGGTCGTTTCAGATGAGACTGGTTACGTAATGTAAAAAGTCAGGAGGAGCATTAGCTGAAGGTATAGTTGATGCACTTTGACAATAGCGGCACACTGCAGCCGTGCCATGGATGTAAATGGAGAGTTTAATCCAACGGCCGAAAATGGCATTACAAAAATAGATAAAAACAGGGAACAGCAAACATCTAAACCGTGAAAAGTCGTTTGTGGATTTGATTTATTTTATGAGTCACCGTTCCCTATCGTTTTTTTTCTGTTTTAAATTTCTCATTTGATAGCCTCAAGGGACAAACACCAAGACTATCTGATGTGAGACCAATTTTACACCCACGGCATCTACACTCTTAAATTTACGGCAAACGAACCGTAAAACCACCATCGAACACTGAATTTGATCCGATTAGCTCATCAAAATCAACAAATTTAACTTATTAGGCGTAAAATGTCGATCTTTCATGCCCAAAACAACCCAAAAACACCTCATGCAGCACCCTGCAGAGTTCAAAAGACGTTCGAAACAACCAACACCTCAATCAAACTCCCAAAGATCTCCAAAACACCCAAATAAAACCAAAAAACTCCCTCTCTTCGGACCCAATGGTTGACACCTCCATCTGATTAACTTTGCATGAACATTTTTGAGCCTTTATAATCGACTCAACTACTCTTCCAGACAGGGTCCCAGTGTTCATAAGTTAGATATTTGCTGCATTGTTAAGTGTTTAAACCATAAACAATTGCATAATAGCTAACTATTGGCCACAAAAGGGCATCTAGACAAAACAAAAAAACGAGCAAAATGGGTTTGTTTACACTTTTACTTAAAACGCCCTCTATTTTTGTAATGAAACTATGTAATAAAACTTGACAAAAAGAGGGCCATTGAACGCTTCGGTAATGTTTTGTATGCACTTATTTATTCATAGGGACTATTCCACTGCGTCAACGGAAGTGAGGGTGTAGATGAGACTGTTCATTCATTAAACACCAGCTACATATTTGTTTTGGTCTTTTTTGGCATTCATGGCAGATCTTTTTTGGAGGTTTGTATAAGGAAGGGGTAAAAAGTTTGAAACTTATTGCGTTAATCGGGCACTCAGGCTGAGTTTAAACAAGATTTCAAGTGGCTTACAATTGATATGTTTTATTCGCACATTAATTACATATATTATTTTATTAATTTATTCACGCATGTAAATCAGACATGCAAATCATCACGAGAAATGATTACGACAAATTTGACACATAAACAATAAAATGATAACACAAGAGATTAAAGTGAAAATTGCAGACAAGAGAAACAATATAAAGGAAGGTTCAGATTTCCTGGCCGTAGAATCGTTCGGATCAGGTGCCTGCATTTTCAAATATTGGTCTTCGTGAATATCATCATAAACATGGATAGATAGATTAAAAGCTTCCACCACTTCAACTGATTCATCGGGTATAAATAAATAAGAAAAAAGATGTAACTCAACGGTCGTCAAATCATCAACCTTATACTCCAAATTCAAACGAAATTCGCTGCATTGACGCTGAAAAAAGTTTCAATACAATACAATTTGTGATAAACCATCAGCGACACAGCTGAAATTATAAGGTTTAAACTGACCTTAAAAAGTTTCGACATGTCTTCATAGCAAAAACTAAACAGCTTCTCAATATCGTCAGATGCAATATTTATATACTTCAAATTAGGTTTGTTAATTTCAATAAGATCTTGAAGCCATCCTTCGTAAGCGGGGCATGGTCGAAAGCATCCTGTCATTGTAGGAAAAGCATCAAAATAAGCGTGAAGTCGAGGAGCATCTACATCGAACACTTCTGGAAACGGAACCGCGTTTGCAAATGTGGTCAATTTTAGTTTTTTTGCTGCAAGAGCCAGCAGAAGAGATTCAGTAATTACAATGTCTGACAACGTCAAAGTGTCTGCACTATCAAAAAGAACATAGTCAAAAATAGGACACGACAGATGTGTTTCAAGCACATTATGTAGATGTATGTGTTTTGGACGATACATACACGGGCCCAGCTCCATTGATAATCCCACAGAATCAGAATCATCTAAACACCAACTCGAAGTCAATTTCTTATCCGTTGTGATGGCTACCCTCCAGCATTGTTGATACTTCTGAATTGGCAAGAGATAATGCTTGTTTTCTAAATGTCCTGTGGCCTTTTGAAACTGAAGGGTTTCTGCAGGAGTCAGAAGTTGGCGCAGGCGTTTCTTGAAGGGGTAAGGAAGGGTATTGATCGGGTACGGCATTGCTGAATTGGCTAGAATTAGGAAGTTTTATATAAGAAATAAAAAAATATAGGAGCTGTGTGGTGGCTTTTTATGCGCCAATAACAAGGACTACCTGCGCCGATGTTGCGGGCATTGTGCTCATATACACCTTTTCGGTCAGCTTGCCATCGATTGAATCTGCTTTTAGTTTACTTTCTTTCTTTTTCTTTTTCCACACAATCGTACAGTAAATTATGACTTTGTCACGTGCTAACCCCAAGCCCTATGAAAAACACTGCTAACACTTTTGTATTAATGTTAACATTTTATAAAAACGGTATAAATGTTACAAGTGAAAACAAAGGCAAGATATTTTAAATACATACAAATTGAGCAAAAGCATTATCAGAAACTGAGCTGATATCAAAAGCATGATAATATTTTCTGTTACTGGAAGTTGTACAAATGGTCAAACAAACAGGACAACCGGAAGGGCCGGTAACATACGAAAAGTACGGTTCAAGTACAGAAATAATGCGGTCAAACTTAACGGGAGAGATTTCGCTAACAGTAAACTCCATTAATAAACGAAAAATGCCATTGTGTTTGCGTCGACGCTAAAGCAACATTAAATTAAAAAGTTAAATTAAAAACGTTAACAAACTTTAATCATTTTAAGCAACTGTTTAGAACGAAAACAGAACAGCTTATCAAAATTGTCAGACGATATTATGAAGTTGTATAAGTGGTAATTTTTTAGCTTCGAAAAGTCTCGCAGCCACCCAGTATATGCGGAGCACGGGCGCATACAGACTCTTAACGCAGGAAATGCAGCAAAAAACGCGCGAAGTCGGTTAAAACCATCGGCGTAGTTATCTTGAATAGAACCGTTCGTTTCAAAATTGATAACCGGTATTTTCTTCTGTTTGAAGGCCAATAACGCGCAACTGCGTTTGATTCACTCTTTTTTTCAAATAGTCACATGGTAAATCTTGGCTTTTCCACTTGCTATTCCCAAGCGAACACTGCTCTATTTACATATTTTATTTATTTTTACTACAAAAATATACAAGTTAAAATTAAAAAGCAAACAAATCTTATTTTTAAATAGAAACAGCACAACCAGCATGCCGTTGTTGAAAATTGAAAGCGCATGCAAGATAAGCGAAAGCATAATCAGAAACTGATCGTTGTTTAAAACGATACCAGTCGCTGGTGTTACCAGAAACATTAAAAATACACATCGAAAGGTGACAATCAGTCAGACTATCTTGTTGCTCAAAGTACGGTTCAAACAAAGAATGAATTCGTTCCAATTCAATCGGAGTGATGTCGTTAACGCTGTAATCCATATATAAACAAAAATCTTCGTTGTGTTTGCTTTGACGCTAAAACATTTATTAATTTAAAAGATAGAATTTAAATTTAAACTAACCTTAATGAATTTTAGCATTTCTTTTGGGCGAAAACTGAACAGCTTTTCAAAACTATTAGATGAGATATAAAAAGCTTTCAAATCATATTTTTTTAGCTTCAATAAATCCTGCAGCCATCCTGTATACGCGGAACAGGGGTATTGAAAAGTTGTAACAGCTGGAAATGCAGCAACAAACGCAGGAAGTCGATGAAAACCATCGGGGTACTGTTCTTGTTGAGGGAATCCCCCAAATTTGTTAACACGTATTTGCTTCTTCGCAAACGCCAACAACAGTGATTCGGTCATTATGGTATTACGAAATTCTAAGCTACATAGTTTGTCAAAAAGAATATGGTGAAATTTGGGATCCGACAAATGGCTTTCATGAAATTGTTCTAAAAGTAGTGAACTTCCTGGTTGATACACGTATGAACTCGCTTCCGTTATATAGTTTTGATCATTATGAGTATACCATAAAACACTGAGCTCATTATCGGGAGTCCTCGAGCAGATTAAGGTGTTACATTTTTTGAGTTTGATAAGTGGAAGAAGGTAGTGATTTTCATCCAAAGGTCCTGTCGCGTTTTGAAGTTGGTAAAGTTCGACGGGCGTCAGAAGTTGGCGCAGGCGTTTTTTGAAGGGGTACACTGAGAAAAAAGCGCTTACACGCTTACAGGTGCGCGCGCTTACAGACTTTTGCGC
>KB454992.1:46166-81542 GCA_000341325.1 Panagrellus redivivus
CTCGCGTTGTTTATATTTTGTTTGCTTTCCTTTTATTTTAACAAAGATTCATTTCAGATACAGTATGAACGCCAAAACCATCTCAATCCTCGTTATCTTCGCCCTCTTGGCCTCTTCGATGGCCGTTTCCCCCGGCCGTTCCCAAGAAGATTGCGGCTCCAACGAAGTCTTCCGTACCTGTGGCGGGTGTGAAGGCACCTGTGCCACGCCCCACCCGCCCTGTACCAGAAACTGTAAGCCTGCCGGTTGCTATTGTCCTAAAGATTTTGCTCGTGTCGAAAATGGCGACTGTGTCCCTCTCGGTAAATGCGCATAAATTGATCCCATCATTGGCAGAAAAACGAAATTGTTATAAGTTATGAATTGTTGGACTGATGTGATTTGATGAACTGTGGAAATGTCAATAAAAAAGAAAATGGGAAATAATCTTGACTAAATTGAGGATTTGAACATGTTAAAGTGATTGGACGGAAAGGGGTGTGACATGTTATGCTACTGCGACGTGTATTTGCAACGTGTCATTTTTAATGGACTAAAATAAGGCATATAAGAAAAGAATTTTCTCCTCGCGTTGCTTATCTTTGCTTCGTTTTGATTTTATTTTACCAAAGTTTCATTTCAGATACAGTATGAACGCCAAAACCATCGCTGTTCTCGTTTTTTTCGCCTTCATTGCGTCTTCCATGGCCGGTTTATTCGGCCGCGGCCATCCCCAGGTCAATTGCGGTCCCAATGAGGTCTTCAATACCTGTGGCTATTGTGAAGGCAATTGTGCTAGGCCTATTCCGGCTTGTACCAGAGAGTGTAAACCTGCCGGATGTTATTGTCCTCCCGACTTTGTTCGTGCGGAAAATGGCGACTGTGTCCATATTGCTAAATGCGCCGTACCCCTGAATGGCGACGTATAAAAACAAAATTGTTATAAGTTATAACTTTTTGAGTTGAAATGTGACTTGATAAACTGTGGAAATGTCAAAATAAATAGGAAATGGGCAGAATGCCGATTAAACTCAGCTGAACTAATTGGACAGAAAGGAGTGTAACATGCTAGCAACTGCGACTTGTAATGTGGAACTTTTAATAGGCTTAAAAAAAGCCATAAAAAAACAATTCTTTCCTCGCTTTGCTTACCTTTGCTTCGTTTTAAATTGGTTTCACCAAAGTTTCACTTCAGACACAGTATGAACGCCAAAACCATCTCTATTCTCGTTATTTTTGCGCTCATTGCGTCTACGACGGCCGTTTCTCCCGGTGATTCCCAGGCCGACTGCGGTACCAATGAAGTCTTCCATACCTGTGGCCATTGTGAAGGCACTTGTCTTGGACCTAATCCGGGTTGTACTAAATATTGTAGGCCTCCCGGATGTTATTGCCCTAAAAGTTTTGCTCGTGCCGAAAATGACGACTGTGTCCCTCGTGCTGAATGTGCATAAATTGATCCCCAGAATGGCAAACAAAATTAGTTATTTTTGGATTGAAATGTGATTTGATGAACAGTAAAAATGCCAGAATAGACAGGAAAATGGAAAGAATCTCGACTAAACGGCTCAAAATAGACAAAATTTGACGTTTTGCTAACGTAAACATAAAAATATCTCGACCAAAGGTTTACGTCATAAAACTGTTTTGCAATAATGATAAATGACTTCTGTGGAACTGAGCTTGACAGTATTTGAATTAGAAGACGTCGTTGCACGGCAAAAGTAATAAATCATTCAATTCGAATTCAATTAAAAAATCAGTAACATCACTGCGTCACTTTATGAATATTTTGCTTTACAAATAGCGCCAAAGAAAACTTTTATAACGTTTCGAAACAATAAAAAGTTATTGGCAGTAAATCAATCAACATGTTTTAAAAACAAAATTTTTCTCTTTTGCCGCATCCCTCCGAAATTTCAAAATGAAAACAGGAACTAACTGAAAGAAAATGTCGTCACGGACCACCTGCGCGTTCGAATGTTTCGCTTTTCCCGCCGAGACCGCATTTGTGTCGTTGCGCACGCTGTTGTGCTTCGCTTGGCTGACGATCGCTTTTTTCTACCTCTTTTGAGATTTGCCAGCTTTTCGGCTTTAATTTTGCCGTTATTTAACTTTCTAATGTTTTACTGAACGCGCTATCCTATCGTGAACCCAACAAATGCCTTTTCAAGACTAAATTTTTGCAGATCTCAGAGCGAGGATGACCTCCAACGGCGAATCCTCAGGGAAGATACTCACCCGCTCGAAAGCCCGAAATGGAGGCACCAACGGTGAAAGGGTTCAGTTGACCGTGCCGAAGCCGTCACTAAGGACAAGGGATTGTAAGTTTTTCGGATTCTTTGATTGTGGAAGGCATTTATTCGATGTTTGAAGCGGAAATATTGATTTAATATATATAAATTCCAGCTACCGGCTCCTCCGCCTCCCAGATGTCGTCCAAAGAGAAGAAAGAAGTCCGCATCGGTGATATTTGCCAAGTCCAGCTCACAGACGTGGAAAAGAGCTACATTGGAGAGAATTACGAGAACTACGCGCCCGATCGAGATGTGCTTATTTGGAACGCCGGCGAAGGCCTCGATGGAACCGAAATTGATATCTATCTCCATTACGCCTGGGTGAATCACAAGATTCCAAAGGATAAAGCCCTGTACATTCTCCACGTTTGCAATAATGACATCCAGAAGGCGAAAATCGAGCTGCATTCGCATATAAATTTGGACGACGAATGGACGACCGATGACGATCGCGTCTTTTGGTATGGATTCCAGGCATTTGGAAAGTCTTTTGGGAAGATTAAGCAATTGGTGGGTCTTTATAAGTGTTTGTTATATATAATTTTGATCGATTTTGCAGTTACCACACAAAAAGATGGGCTCAATCGTGTGCCATTACTACGCGACCAAGAAAAAACAACATTACAAGTCCCTTTTGAATGACGATGTCGGCACCTTTGACATCAGCGATGATGACGACGAAAATGAAGCGGAACCGACTGAAACGAAGACGAACATCATGTACATTTGTAAAAACTGTGGAGCGAGTGTGCGTGAAACTTATCACGTCAATTTGTTGGAGGTTTGTAAGGCTTGTAAGCTGTATTTCAAGTGAGTTTTGCCGACGAAACTTCACTTTTTGATTGACAATTGGCTTCAGGATAGCAAACGCTCAACGCCCATGCATCCGTCCACTTTCCTTCGAAAAGCGAGTCCTCTGCCCGAAGGACATGGGCGACATCGCGAACCAATTCGAAGCCATGGCCAAAGTTTCGACGAGGGATGGTGCCGGTGAGGACGATGACATCGTTTGCATTGATAAACCGCAGCGCACAGTTTGTGATGATTTGCTTGAGTGAGTCCCTTTACACATTTTCCTTCAAAAAGTTCTATCTTTCCAGGGAAACCGCCCGTTCTATAGAACGAAACCGCTTCAAAACGAACCAAGTCAACACGGCCAACAACAAACGCAACCCCAAAACCTTCTGCGATCTCAACCGAGCCAGTGAGCTCCTCGAAAAGATCTCCCAAGACCGTTCCAAATCTAGAAACACCCACATCTGGACGGAATTTGAACAGATCGCCGCTTTCCATTGCCTAGTCCGCTTCAATTGGGACTACGATGCCGTGGCAGAGGTCATTGGCAACAAAACCCCTGATATGGTACGAGCCTTTGCGAATGAGAACAGGGCAGCCATTGAAAAGGTATGTTCCAGTTTTACAGTATCAAAATTCAAGGCAAACTTAGCATTTCCAGGTGATTAAGGAAGAAGACTCCGCAATGGACGTTGAAATCAACTTCGAAGACGATACACCGAAGCAGGCGCCCGAAATAGTCACCATTGCCGATGATTGATGTATTTGTCATCTTTTGTGTACATTGTGATTCCTAATTTACACTTTATTTGTGTTTTGATCTTATTAAATAACATTCATAACTCGAAATAAAACCAGAGCTTGCAAGAATAGAGGGTAGAGTTGGTGGTTTTCGGAGTTTATGGCTCTACGATATCGGAAGGGAGGGACGTGGTCGGCGTTTTTGGTGCTTATTTGGCTTTCCTGAACGTGCACTGCTGGACGAAGGTAAAATTTTGGTCGAAATTTACCGTTTTTTGTTGTTTCTGCGCGGTTTTGGTCCCTTTTTTGAAGCTTTCTTTGCTGGAATCTGCGATTCTTCTTTCTGTGAATCGTTGATATTGACGCGAACTCGCTTTGGGGAATCGGGCAGATTAGGGCGACTGATTACTGTTTCGACTTTTCGCTTGATCGGGCGGGATAGCGAATCTGAAGTTGCATTTGACGTTAAATGACACTTCCAAGTTAGTATCACTCCATTAAAACCCCTCACCTTCCGAATCACAATACTGATAGTACCGCTTGCCCGACTTGTAGCAAATACAGATAAATCGCCCCTCCTCCGGCCGTGAATCCACGCCCACAAAGTGCCCCTTGAACAGCCTCATGAATGGCCATTTGATAGCTCGCCAGGGTTCTTCTGTTCCAGCGATTTGTATGAAAAGACCAAAATTCTCGGTCAGCGCTGTGTTCTGAAACCATTCGCCTTCTTAAACGTCTTTCTGCTACCACAACCCACCCCAAACAGGCTACTCAGAAGCCCCTTTGTCACTCCCTCCGTAAAGATGATCGCAGGCCCACGAACAACTACCATATTCAGCTCATTGGCCTCCTTTATCTCCATCAACTGCGTCAGCAATGAAACTAAGAGAATCCTGTCGATGTGAACTTCCTTCAGGGTCGGGAATACCTTCAACAGTTGCAGAATCGACGCATTTTCGGTGATCCGACATCTGCGCAGTACGATCTTTCTCGGTGCCGCTTCGATGCGTTGCTTCAAAGAGTGCACGAATGTTGGCCCGATATGACACGAGAAGCACAAAATGACTTCAGGCTTCAAGACAAAACGCTTCCAGCAATCATCAGATTCGTAGAAGATGATCGTGTTGGTCACATTGGTCAACGTGAAGAACAATGGGCTGATTTTGACGGTTCCACGGGCCCTTTTGGTAGCGATGCTGTCGGCGGTCTTCTGGTAGATTGGAGTTATCGCCTCGCCGAAAACTTCGAATGTAACGGACTCGTAAATGACTGCGCGAGGCGTTGGACGACTTGGTAGACTTGTTGTCATGGGGGCGGCGTTGGAATTCAACGATTTGTCTGAAATAGCCAGATGATAGAATGAAGAATACTGTATATCGCGGGAGACCGATACTTTCAACTTCAGTTGAGGAGCAAAGGTCGGAGAGCGCATCGTACAACAGAGAAATGATACTACTGATTGCTTGGAGGTGTATGTGGGAGCAAATCTTGCTTGTTTATTATAGTTTAATTATGCTAATTTTGGGTACAACCGTTTGGGCGCGACATTTAAACGTTAAAAATGGTTTTTGTGGTAATTTGCATGCACATTGTGACGAAAAGCTGGCAACTTTAAAACTTGTAAAATTCGAATTACAGTATGAAACAGTGGTAAACTTTGCTGATCTGATCGTAAAGTTTTGTCTTTCTAACAGTACTTTTCATAAACCTCGTCCATTTTCAATGATTTGTGCACTGTGTCTCACAAATTGCGTTAGCCATCCATCCGTTAGCACATTCAAGCATAGTCATGTCCCGCTATTTCATAGCTTACACATTTATAGTGCTGCCCAAGGCATTGCCAACCCAATCTTTTCTATTTTGCGCGCCGATCGCGATCGTGTTTTTTCTTTTATTTTCCATACCGGTCATCATTGGTCATTCTTTTCAGTAAAAACCAAAATGGCTTCCAAAACTGGCCCCTCATCACCTGCGAATTCCCATTCAAAACACAAGAAACGTCCCACCGAGAAACACGAAAGCTCGACTATAATGAGCAAATACATGTCAAATGGTAAGTCAATTCATTACCCTTTGCCGTCTTTGTGCTACAAATTTGTGATTTGTATCAATAATGCCCCTTTTCAGCCCAAAAAGACGACCCCCACTACCTCGAAAAGCGATCCCGCGACGGAGCTCAAGCCCTTCTCGATCAATTGAAGCTCGATGCCGATGAAAACTGCAAGGACATGTTAGCCGAGCTTATTTTATCATTAGGCACACAACTTGTCAAAGAAGCCAATGAACTAGCCGAGCACAATAACCGTAATGAAATTCTGCAGGAAGATGTTGAGTATGCTGCTCGTCAGGTTCGGGAACACGGTAGGTTATCAGATTACTTTATATCTCAAACTCGATGGCTTTCCTTTCAGATCCCGACAACTCCTACGCCGCACAATGTGCCCTTGGGTCCAAGCTAAACGCGATGGAATTGCCGAAGCCACGAAACATGGAAGACTGCTTCCGGATGCCTTTGGGCTACTGTATAGATCAGCCAACATTCGATACGCGTGTTTCCGTTGTAAAAGCGCCTGTTGTGAAGGAAGAGTATCTGGCACCGCCGCCGAAGAAGAGCAGATCCGAAATAGAGATTTCGCAGGTGACGGCTGCATTCAAAAGTGATGAGGAGGACTACGACTAACTAACCCCAGTTTATAATCTTTGTTTACTTACTTATTTAATTCTTGTTTTTGTATCTTTGCAGTTTGTACATTTTTCCGTTTTTGTATTTTTACCAGTTTGAACAATTGGTTTTTGTATTTTGCAATTTGTACAATTTTTGATGTTTGCGGGAAGTTTTGGGTTTTATTGTAATATAAAGAGGTTTTGTGTTGACTAATAATCGATGTTTTATTAGAAGATTAGGTGAGAGTAAGGACATTAAGGTTGAGAAATGTATGTAGAGAAAAACGGAGTTATATTGATTTTTTAAGCGTCCAAGGAGTGCGCAGGTAGTGGCTTTGCTTGCTTCCATTCTAAACACGACGACTCCTTTGTCATTGCTCAAGGTACTCTTCATTGCTAGCTTGTTTCCTTCTTACAATCGAAATGAGTGTCGACCTCCAACAACGTAGTTTTAATCACTTATTATGCGAATCCTTTTATTGTTTAACGCTCATGACGATGCCATTTATTGAATACGAAAATGATAACCTTCCGATTTCAAATCTACCATACGGTTTTACACGTCGTTTGATTAATCTCACTTCCACGGCAGAAGGTGACAAAATTGATGTTGCATGTCCTAATATTGTACCCATTAGGGACCGTCGGCATATAAGCTTTAATCAAGTCTATATCACTGACAGTCAACTTGTCTACGACATTGCCGTGAAAGAAGAAGCTGAATCAATCGAAATTGATTATTTAACACGCCTCAGTGATGGCCCGTTGACAATTAACCCAAGTTGGGAGTCAGTGTTACTTGTATATAACATTGTTGCAAAAAATGAGTATCTCGGCATTAACGACACGCTTATTCTGTATTTTACATCGACAGAAAGTTATGATCGATTAATCCCATTGATTTCTGGAACGTATTCGCGGCTTATTTTATATGGCAATTTCACATGGGCTCAAGTTCACCATTTGCTGCATTCAAAAGTAAAACAGGTTCGCATAATGGGCAAAGTTAAAGTGAACCCAGAAGACTACGATAATGTTATCAAATTAGTACTCCGTTTTGCATCTGATCTTGACCACAAGTAAGTTTAACATTTGAAAAAAGATACTCTCTAGTAATAACATTTTGTTTCAGATTATCTTTTCGTATCAAAGATTGCTTCCCTCCTGAGTTAATGGAACGGATCAATGAAATCTGCGCAAACCATGAAACCCATTCATTAGTTCAAAGTAAAAAATTTGTGCATTTTATTCCTAAGAATAGTCAGTTATCTTATTACTTACATTGGTTTTTCTCAGTATTGGTTTATGTTGGATTAATTGCCGTGTTCGGCTATAACATTGATGCTAGTTATGGAAATGACCGATCAGTTCCACATTTTATGATTAAGGTGTTGTTTTGTGGCTTTACTTTATGCATTCTTTTAGTTTTTTTTCCTGGTTTTGCCAACCTTACCAACTATTGGCCAAAAGATGTCAAAATTTATGTGAAAGTAAACTATCCATGGATGGTGGAGAATGACGATGGTAACGACAATGATTCTGATGATGACCATGATGACGATGATTGAATGTATTTCAAAAACAAAAAATAAGTTATAATTGCTGCTGATTTGTAATAAATATTGTTTGTAACAGCTTAGTAGGTGACAGTAATAAAAGTGGTTTTGTGTCGAATACTGGCTAAACATTGTTATCGACCGATATACCGTTGTAACTATGCGTCAAGGTCATGCGCGGCGCATGTGGTGTCTCGAGCGCAAGTTTGTTCTCATTCTGAACACTATACCTCCAACTTTGTTATTCTCACTCGTGTTTGACGTCCACCGCAACTATGGAATCCGAAGACGATGATATATTATTTGCAAGCCTACCAAATGACTTTAAGCTACGTGTAATCAATCTGGCGTCTAGATATCAGTTCGACAGAATGACCGAAGCATGTCCCGAGCTAGAAACCCTTCGCTACCGTCGACATGAAGACCATTTTCAAAATTTCATAACTGATCATCAAAGTGTTTACGCTGCGGCTGCGAAAGATGACAATATGGATATTTTTTTTTCTTGTTGTTGTCGGTATCTAGACGATGGCCCGTTAACAATTGACCCAGGCTGGACGTCCGTATTACTTGTGGATGACATTGTTGCCAAAAATGAGTTGCTCGGCATTAGTGACACGCTTATTCTGTATTTGACATCGAATGAAAGTTACGATCGAGTGATGCCGTTAATAGCTGGGCCGTTTTCTCGACTCATTTTATATGGAAACTTCACCTGGGCCCAAGTCCAACGTTTGATGCATAATAAAGTGAAACAAGTTCGAATAACCGGTAGCATTGATATAAACCCCTGGGAATACGATGACGTCATCAAATTTTTATGCCGTTTCGCTCGGGATCTTGACTACAAGTAAATCTCCTGTAAAAATATATAATTTTTATACTCAAAATGTGTTCCAGATTTTCATTTCATCGCGACTGCTTCCCTCCTGAATTCACAAAACAACTTAGAACAGCTTGTAACAGCCATGAAACCCATTCAATAGTTCACCGTGGGGAATTTGTGCATTTTGTACATAAGAATAGCCAAAAGTCGTATTACTCACGTTCATTGTTCTTAATTTTGATACTAACGTTTCTTTACTTTGCCGGTTCTTATTTAGATGATTATGGTAATGGAAAAGAAAAGTCACCTTCTGCAGCGCTTGTTATAGTGTCTATTTTTTTCACCGATGGTGTGATTGTTGCGCTAGTTTTAAAAAATATTATTAATGCTAGCCCGCGAGATGTCAAAGTGCATCTAAAAGTGAAGGATTCATTATGAAGATTTTTAGTTTCTTGTTTTGAACCTACTTTTGGCCATTTATGTTGATGGAAAACAATTATATTGAGTTTCAATGAAAATAAAAAAGTAGAAATCGTTGAGGGTCTGATACTTCTGGGCTTCAACGGCTTTTTGATTGTGATGTAATTTAAAAGTGTAATGATTTGCAATAAAAGTTTTTGGTTTTATTCGTATCTGGAAGTCTTCAGAAGATGAAAAGGCCGTTTTATTGATGCACCTATCGTTGCCTAACATAAGGGCTTGCGTTTAGAAAAGGTTACAACCGTTGAGGTTGCGAAAGGCATATACAAAAACTGAATAATATCGACTTTTTAAGGGCCAAGGATTGCGCAAGTGGTGTTGTTGTTTAATCCTGAGCACGATCATCCATTTGCTATTGCTCAAGGTACTCTCCGTTGTTTGCTTGTTTACTTCGTACAACTCTGATAAGTGTCGATCTCCAACAAAGTCCGTTTATTGTTTAACGCTCATGACGATGCCGTTTTTTTATCGCCAAGAGACGAAAAAGTTGTAATATTGATTTGTTATCCTGGTTGAGGTTTGCGCAAATCATTGCTTGTTTCCATCTTAAACACATAAATAGGTTTAGTACATCCTGCGCGGCACAAGTCAACCATTATTGCTAATTTGTTCTTTTCTTCACTAATTGTCGACCACCAATTTCGGTTAATCCAATAGCTATTTATTTTTTGTTTGTTTGTCCGTTCATCAAAATGCCATTCTTCAAATATCAAAATGATATTATGCCATTTTCAAACCTAACATACGGCTTTAAAAACCGTTTAATCCAACTAGCTCGCATCAATGACGCTACCAAAATAAGCGTTGCATTTCCCGGCACCAATATTCGTATAAACAACACGCTTATTCTAAATTTAGAATCTGTTGAAAGTTACGACCGAGTTGTGCCATTGATCGTTGGACCGTACTATAGTCGTTTAGTCTTACATGGACAATTTACTTGGGTTCAAGTTAAGCGCCTGGTACACTCTAATGTGAAACAGGTTCGCCTCATGAACCGAATTACGGTCAAACCAAGGGAATACGACGATGTTGTCCAATTTGTGTTACGTTTCAGCCGTCATTTTGAAAACAAGTAAGTTCATTTCAAACTGTAACATCAATTTTATCATTGTCCTTCAGGTTTACCGTTCACATAGATTGTTTTCCTCCAGAATTGATGGATAAACTAAACGAAGCATTCCAACATCATGAAACACATTCGATTGTTACTCCGTTTTTTGAGCGAGATCATTATACTCATTTCAATGACAATGGATATTGGTTGTCTTATTTTTTCTTCAATTGTTGTTTTTCATTCATACTAATTTTTTTGGTTTGGTTTGTTTTAACGGTTTACGAACCAGTTTTATCGGAGGGAGTTGCAGAAGTTTGTGGTAGTACGATAGCAAGCGTATTCTTGTTCATATTTACGAAATGTTTATATTTCAAGCCAAAAGATGTCACTATGTTTTCGCCGAATGATGACGATTTTTTCATTTAACCGCTATATGCTAAACAGAAAAAAAGTTTTAGTTACCGGATAATAAATGATTTCCTTTAAATAAAGTCACTTTGGTTAAAGTACGAAATTGTGTCATGACTTTTTTCCGAACTACCATCAAATGTAATAATCGGTGAAAGTCAAGAGATTGCCCAAGGAGTGCGCAAGTATTGTCGTTACTTGTTTCCATCCTGAACACGACGATTGATTTGCCATTGCCCGAGGTACTCTCCAACGCTTGCTTACCGAACGAATCAATAAAGCCTGCGCAACTCATGCAACCCATTCATTAGTGCAAGTTTGTGCGTTTCATTCAGACGGAAAGTAAAACAACTTTGTATTAAATAATGTATATAATTGCTTCTCAAGACATTTTCTGAAACCGGAACCCTTTCATTTATTCCATAAAAGGGTTGAATCTACACTTATTTTGACCAAGAAACAACAAAACGCATTCCTACAATTATAAAACACTCATATTTACTCGTTTAAACTTTAAATAAAAACAAAATAGAAAAAGCAGGGTACTGACAACTCTGAAAAACTTAGACGATTGGCTCCGCCCCCTATAAAAGGAGCGAAGACCACACCAACCAATCCTACTACGACAATTATCTTATGATGAAATAGGTGTATTCGGTGTTGGGTGATGCCAAGTACTAGGAAATTTGTTCTTGTTGCTTATGTTTTCGATTGTTGACTTACAACGTTGATTTATGTTGTTGTACAAGGAGCACCGGGGGCCGCCTGCGGCGGCCCTCATGACCGGCACTGCCCTGGAGGCACCCCGGCACTCGTCAGACATAATCAGGCACCACCACACCCTAACACGGTTGTATTTTAAATAGATAGTTCTTTCATTCACTCCTATTCACCAACCCCTGCGCACACTCTCATGACGAAAAAAGAGAAGGCATGTGTAAAACGACGACTCGTCACGACAATCGCGAATGTGCGTATGTACATCCCTGTTGCTAGCTCGTCTCTTTTATGAAAACTGTTGAGTGTCGACTTCTTCTCCGTTTGCTTTGTTCGTCACCTATGAAGTCGTTTATTGAATATAAAAGTGAAAAACTACCGTATTTAAACATTCCACACACTTTTAAACATCGCTTGATCAACCTAGCTCCCATAAAGGTTGCTGACAAACTAAACATCGCCATTCCCGACATCGAAACACCTCGCACCCGTCGATATAAAGTATATTCTAGTGTTTATGTAACTGACACTGTACAAGTTTTTCATTTGGCATCTAAAAACGTTCAGCCACGGATCAATTGGTGCTGGTTTCATTATATTGTGGATGGCCCATTCACATTTGACCCTTGGTGGCAATCAGCATTACTTATGGACAACAGTAGTGGTGACAATGACATTATATGTGTCAACAACACTCTGACTTTGCATCTTGATAATATTAAAAATTACGATCGAGTGATTCCGTTGATTGCTGGATCATATAGCCGACTTGTTTTACATAGACAATGCACTTGGGCTCAAGTTAAGCTACTGATAAAAAGCAATGTCAAACAGGTTCGCATCATGAACAAGATCAGGGTGACGCCGGAAGAATACGATGACGTTGTTAAATTTATATTTAGTTTCTGCCGTGATTTTGACAACAAGTAAGTTTTCTGTTTCAAAGCGAAACGCTTTTTCAAAAATCATTATTTAGATTTTCCGTTCACACTGAGTGTTTTCCTCGAATATTAATGACCAAACTCAAAGAAGCCTTCAGGCACCACGAAACTCATTCAATGACAGTTCCATTTGTTAATTATCTCAACCTGACACATTTCAACCACAAGCGATATTGGTGGACTTATTATAGTATTTTTATTAGCTCATTCATTGCGACAATATGTTTAATACCGGTGCTTGATATATTCGGACCCGCTCTTTTAAACTTATTTCCGTTTTTAAAACGTTGGAAAATCGAGGCTTTGTTTGTTTGGCTGGGACTGTTTTTTACGGAAAGCGTTTTCATTCTTGCAATGTTTAGAGATCAGCCAACATCAGACATCGCAATGCACTATCCAATAGTCGAAAATGATGGGGTTTTGTTATAACTTTTAACCAATTCAAAAGTGTATTGATTTGCAAAAGTTAAAATTGTTTATTTATCGCTAAGTCTATCCTCCTGGATGTAGCGCCCCTTGTAAACCTTCCATAAATCATTATCAGTTACTACATCGTGTTAATGGTTTGTATTAAATAATGTTTCTATCTGCATCTCAAACCTATTTTACATGATTAAAACTGAAACCCTTTCATTTATTCCATAAACGTTTAAATCTACACTTATTTTGACCAAGAAACAACAAAACGCATTCCTACAGTTACAACATACTCGTATTTACTCGTTTAAACTATAAATAAAAACAAAATAGAAAAGGCAGGGTACTGACAACTTTGAAAAATTTGGAAAAGTACAAAAAAACCAATACATACACCTGATGGAAGTTATCGGAGCAAAGGGTTTCAAAAAAGCATCACTGAATGGATGGATGGGTGTCAGACGTCTAATATTATGATGTTAAGGCGATTATGTTCGCGATTACAGTAATCGCAGATGTCGAGAGCCGGCAGCCGAACTTGCGGATGATGCCGAGTCACGGATGGACGGATCAGTGGAGACTGTGCGTGGGCGTTGCGAATCAGCTACGGTGACTGTGCCACGACGGGCCGAAGCGGGTGGGGAGACGGAGCCACTGCGTTCCTCGAAGTACTTTTGGATGGCTTCGAAGGCGGAACCGAGACGGGACAGCTGGTCCGTGACGGATTCCTGGCCATCGGGCTGGACGACGCGTTCGAGGAGGTTTTCGACGGAATCGGAGATGGTGTTTTGGCTGTAGAGTCTGGAAGGGGGTCAGCATTAGTAGAGTTAACATTGCTTGAGGGTAAAGACAGCGATATATAGGTGAAAAGTTTATCAAATATCAATATAAAAGTGTCTATGTACAAAAAGGAGGCAGTTGGGCGTTCTTACTTGATCATCTGGATCGACCGCAAGCACTTCTCATTAATCTCATCGACTTTGCGCTCCAACTCGGCATTGGTCTTCTTGTTTTCGACGCCCGAAAAGCTTTCATCGTCCTCGCCGACGTGGCTCAAGTCGTCGTGGGACTTGTTATTGCGGCTCTGAAACGACAATTATCAACTTCCATCGACCTTCAGGTATCAAAAAACTTACCGAAACCGATGGAAATCCGTTATTACCGCCATCTGGATGGAACGACATTGACCGATTGGAAAGGTACGATGACGACATGTCCCTGAAACTGACCAATTTCAACATCAATTTACCAAAAAGCCACATCACATCAAAACCACACAGACAAAGCAAGTTAGAACGCCACCAAAACAACAAGTGCCACCAAAAAAGCCATATTTCTAGTATAACTCACTCGGTGCCAGGTAACTCATCGTGCTGGGGCGCCGTTCCGGGCCTCGATGACGATGATACCGTACTATTGTGTCCGCCAGTGGTCAAATGCAACAGACTGTAGGAAAGGGAAAAACAGTGTCAGTGAATTGTGTATTAAAATTTTAGAAAAGAAGTTTTGTTAATGGAAAATCTTGTTATTTGAAAACTAGTCTATGTTTTGCTACTGTCATACTGTAGTTTTGCTTCGAAAATGTCGTAAAAACTCACCGAGCTTTAAGGGCCTGAATCTTTCGTGCTTCAACGGCCGACTTTCGCGGATCATAGCCCTTGCGTCGGAGCCAGGCTGCCATTTCAGGTGTTTCCTTAGATGGGCCAGGAGTGCCGACGGCAACGGTAGCGTTGGATCGACGACTGGGCGCCGCAGGGCCTGATTTGAAGGGAGGACGAGCGGCAGGGTTGTTGGAGCCGGTGGAGTTGCGGGTGGAGGGTGGGTTGAAGGGCACGGCAGAGGGGCCGGAGCGCATGGAGAAGCGACCGCCATCACCGCGGCTGAAATGGATATCATAAAATCTTGAAATGGATTGATGACAGTGAAATGAACCCAAAAAACGAAGGCAAAAACAATGTCGAAACAGCACAACAGACAAAACTTACGTCTCGCTCTGGCAACGACACTTTGTGTGATTCCTGTGGTGAAAAAAAGGCATGGGTTAAGCTTGGTGATAAGGAAAAACGAACAGCAATAATGTGGTTAAAAAGGAGGAAGTAAGCGAAATCACATCCCCAAAACTGAAAGTGAACCAAAATCGCAAAACGAACCGGAAGTTGTTGTTAGCCGGCGCGGCTGGGGTGGCTGCCGTCGATGGCCGCTGGCAGGGCCGAATGGATCGGGCCGTCGAGGTCGGGGCTGGTGCGGGGGCGGCTGGGGTGGATGAATTCCGAGTATTCCGCAAATTCAACTGCTGCAGACGCGCCGTCAGAAGGGACGTCTTCGGTGGAGGCAGTCTCGGTGCCGGCGCGGATGGCTGACGTTGGGTAACCGGTGCCGAGCTGGATGCCTCCGTCGGGGATACGGTAGAATCGGAGTCACTGTCATCCTCGAAGCGGGAGCTGTTATCATCCTCGCTGTCGTTGTCATCGTCGGCGTCGTTGTTGTCGGATTCGGGTTTGCGACGGGATTCTGGAACCGATTTCATTAACTTTCAAACTTCAAAGAAGCGCTTTACTTACCAACAATGTAGGTACCAGCCTCACTCAACGTATCCATATCAGGCTTCTTGTTAGCCACAGCCTCTGGAATCGCTTGCGTTTTCTCTGGCGGCTTTCTCAAGCCCTGGATCATCTTATTGAAAAGATAGTGCTTCGGATCCTGTGTCTCCGATTCGCTCTCAACCTCGGCGGCGGCGGCCTTTGCAGCTTTGCTTGCTGGCAGGCTTCTCCGCGTGGCGAAACGACGACCATTCGCGGCGGCAGCATCCTGAAGTGAGACTGGTTTCTTGGCAGCAGCCGGAGGATCAAAGGTTACTGTGAATGCTGTGGAAGCTGTAGCCGGTCTGGGCTTTGGTTTTGGCGATTCGACGGGCGTGATGGGCGCACTCAAATCGATGTCCATCCGAATAGCCTTCGCGACGGGGGCTTTTGACGGCAATTGGGCCGGTTCAGAAGCCGGGGACGAGCGATCGACTTCGGCGGCTGGCTGAGAGGCTCCGATCGACGACTGATGGGACAGAGTTGGCGTACGGTCTTCCGGGGACGAGCGAACTGGCGATGGGGTCTGCTTCATCTCGTCCAGGCCGATGCGGGTCGACGTCTCCGTCGCGCCCCACCAGACGGGACGATTCTTCGTCGAAGCAAAGCTCGAATTAAACATTGTATCGGCGGTGGATTCGCCGGCGCCTGAGGCAAAACCTGAAGTACAGGAGCTAGTGGTCGAGAATTTACCGCCAATGGGTGGATGGGCAGTGTTGCTGCCACCGTATTGCGATGACTGTTGGCTGTGCTGCGAGCTCGACGGAATCTCGGCGAACGAAGTCACCGGCTTCGGCGACGCACTCGACGAATCGCGGGCGTTTTGACGGAAGTCTTCCTTGATCGAACCTGAGGAGCCTGACTCCATTGAGTGCCGACTCGCATGGCTTCGACTGAAATACTCCGGCTCACACACACTGACATTACTGGAAGGTGGATGTTCGACGAAATACCCGCTACTGGTCGGTGGCTGTTGCATCGGAGCATGCCCAGGTGGAGGATAGTTACCACCATAGGACGGTTGGCGGAAGTACATGGCCCTGGCATGGGTCGGCGACTGGGGTGGTTGCGGCTGATGTGGGTGATGCGACATGACGTACCCTGGAGGCACTTGAGCTGGCGCGTAATACATCGGAGCCGGGACCATAGGATAGTACAGAGGCTGGGGAGCCGATGGGAAGTAGTACTGCTGTCCGGTGTTGGGATCGACGAGCATCTGGGGCTGTGGTGGTGGAGCGTATTGAAGTGGCTGCGGCGGAGCGACTTCACGGCGGGCCATTAGAGGTGAATGCATGGCAGAACCGGGATTACCGCCATGTTGAGAGTACTGTGGCCCCGGCTGGTTGGCGTTAGACCGTGGCGGCGAAGCAGCATAGCCGCCAGCTTCGGAGGATTGATAGAGGGAGTCGTTGGAGTGCATTCGGATCAAATTCGGATGCTGTTGATTTTGACCATGTGGGGCATCTGGAAATTCATCCACTTGATAGACGCTGGAAGTAGGGGACCCAAAGCAAGAAGGTGTCGGTGAGCAGACCGGCGAAACGCAATGAATATGCGGAACCGGTGGAGGTGAACAAGCTTGAGGGTATAGCCATGGAATAGGTGATTGCGCAGCCGGAAAGGCACAATAACTCGCCGATGGGGATGCCATCGGCACACCAGACAGTCACCAACAGCTGGGACAAGGCCCCAATATTGAAACTATCACCGTCTAGGACCCCGCCACCGGTCTTCTGGCCAATTTATGCTAATGCCCATTTAAAACATCGCCATAGCGCCCCGTCCTAATGCGATTACATCAAAAAACTGTTCCCACGCCATCGATTTCCATAATCATAATTTATATTCTATCACCCTTATCATAGCCATTTGAGACCGTAAAGTAAAAAAAAAACTACCTTTACTATCCATCACCTCTGGTGATAAAACAGCCAAAAACTGGGGTGCCATTGAGAAAAACATCCTTTCAACATAAAACTTTTCACGAATGAAAAATTGAAACGTCAAATGAGCGCTAACCCCGCTTAAGTAACCGAAAATCGTGAAAATCGCCATTAAAAAAGTTGGTAATGTCTTTTTGGTGGGATGGATAGCCCTGCCCACTTTCTCATAAAACGATCACATCACACAGATCAGATGGTTACGGTTGTTTTATCAGTTTCGCGGGAGAGGGGGTCGTAATTAGCTGATGTGAATGGCTAAATTTAGAAAATGGTTTTTGGTGGAGGGGTTTGAGGATCCGTTTTGTTGCAAGTTTTAAATTTAAATGTCTATATTCGATTTTATTTTATGAAAAAGTAACATCTAAGCGTGAACAGCTCAGAACCGAAAGCAAAAATGCAACGAAAACACCGACGCTACGTGTGTTGTGACACCTTTCATGTCATTGTCCTTCAGTTCAATGTGTTTAATTTATATGTGTTGATTGACATCTCATTTGATGTGATCAACAAAAGAAATCAGTGATGCAAAGACTAATTGCGGTGTAATAAGGCGCTAATTAGGTGCATTCGATAAAACCAAACCAAACCCGAAAGATTGATTTTGATAATTCGATAATTTGACTGATTCCAATGCGCAAAAAGGCACTTATAATGCCATGCAGGTCAACTTTAATCAGTAGAAACATCAAATCAAAACTCACCATAATACGATGAAGAAGTCGATGACGATTGCGACAACGGCGAAGATGGTGCCGTTTGTTGCGTGGAAAAGGTGCTAGGGGCAGCGGGAGGAGGATTCCCGGTGGTCGGGTTTGTGGGACCGGCTCCGTTGGCTCGAGAATACTGAAATGGCGACGTAACGGTCAGGAGTACATTGAGGTTTATGTCCAAAATAGGGGTATTGGATAGGTTAATCGTGTTACTGCGGCAATGAAAACAGGCAGACGGCATTGAAAGTCGGTGAAACAGGCCGAAACAAGAAATTCGAATATAGTTAGAGACCAGGCAGATATGGATGGACAGCTTTGACAACAATCATAGCCCCAAAATGAGGGGAATGGGTAGACAGGCGAGATGAACGAGAACAGGTGCGAGAAAGCGGGAAAAGAGATCGATCACAAAGCCTATTCAATGAAACAATGCCATTCCCGGGCAAATAAACAAAGAAAACAATCAAAGACGACCCCCAAAAAGATACCGTAACCCAGATACAGAATCTTAATCCATCAAAGTTCGTGTAAATCAATCAAACAGACTTTTTAAACGTTTATCTGTTACTGCAAGCTCATTAATGCCAAAATGAAACAAAAAACAAGACCAATAAATCAATCCCCAACAGATAAAACCTCCATTTTCCCACGGCAAAGCCCTTTTTACATGTATGATACCACTGTCCTACATTTCCTTCACGCCTGCGCCTATTCATCCAACGTAAAGTGTTGTCATTGATCAAGCAAACAAAAAATGACTGTTCGAAAAGATAGATTTGTATGCGTTCACTCGCCAGCAAACAGAACGAACGCAAAAGTCAGGTGGAATACAAATGAGAAAAGGAGAAGCTAAATGGATAAATGAAGATTAACTAATCAGAGAACATTTGAAGATTGAATGCTTTGACCCCAATTTGAAAAATTAAACTTTTGACTGAAATAAATCGATTAAAATATCGATAAATAACCGATTTTACGATAGATAAGAAACGCGAATTCCAAAAAGCGATAAATCAGGGCCATAAACAATCCAAAGCCAGTGTAAACCTCGTAAAATTTAATCAAAGTCAGCCCGCTTTGCATAAACATTAAAAAAAGATCAAAGACTTGTTAGAAGCCATAAGAGATGCTTTTAAATCAAATCGGTGTAGTCTTTTCGTTTTTCGCGCAGGATCGGGAAGCAAAAAGTTGTCATTGCGTCGAATCCGGGTTGTTGCCCCACGTGAGCCACGACCGGCGACACAAAGGATGGACTCAAACAGCAGGATTTAACATTAAGCGATGTTAAGAGGCTTTTGAAGGGCGACTGATTAGTGGTGACGCCAAGGGGGTTTGAGTTTGGAAGGTTTTGTACCGAATGGGGCCCACAAAGTTGCAGATGCAAACCAAACGCTTCAAAAAACTGCAAATTCAAACTAATAGGCATGACATTGTTGGCAGTGAAGCGGAGGTGTAAAGACAAACAAACGAAATGTGGCTGACAAATTGCGTGAAACGTGGGAATGGAAGGAAGGAACAAAATCAACACACATAAAGTTGGAGAACGAAAAACTGTTAAAGCAAGCTGGTAGAAGGAAAACGTTGATCAACCAGCTGACTGGCGTTTTGTTAGCGCTTTTTGTCGGAGATGACGTTATCAAAAAAACGCTATGCATACAAGAAAGGTCACTTCGACAATGATAAGCCAGCATTGCTAAATCGATAAACAACGTTCAGTATTGACTTTCAAGCTAATGCAAAGATTGACTCATAGAGATCGACAAGAACCTGCCCTGGGGCTATTAGCGCATGCGAATGAGTGAGCTTTACTTAAAGGACAGCCGGATTTTCGTTAGTTTGATTTAGACTATTAACTGAAGCGCGAAAACGGATGTTTGATAGACAGCGGAGAGAAAGCTGGATTTTGATTTGAATTGACAATCGAACGGGAAAGGGGATTTCATGGTAGATATGGAGATCGATGAGGATGGAAGTGGGCGTTTTGAGGGGTTGTGAGAGGGAAAACAATTGGGAATTGACTATTGTTGATAAATTTAGAAAAAAAACGGAAAATGAACAAAATTCTGGATCAAAATTTCAGATGGAACACTTCAACGACAACCATAGAAGTCTCAAACAACAATAAAAGTTGTCAAAATTGTCCAATAACTACCTACCATTGTCAATTATTTCAAGTTAACTTCAACGTAACTACTGTTTCAACTGATAAGTAAACCTGGACAGTCTCCAATCTAACCGATCAGTGCCTCAAATAACTTCCAGCGTGCAAGTTCAACAATCAAAGCCCTTTAGGCATTATGAAATCCAAAACAAGCCAAAAATTCAATCAATATTGACCGAAACACCTCGTCGGTGGACTGTTTGAGCGGTAGTTGTATGTACTGGAAGTGGATCCTTTCAGTCAGGCTGGCTGGTTGGTAGTGGTGGCTGCGGGCTCTCTGATGTTGAGCGTGGACTGGTGTAGATCGTCGTCGTTGTCGTGCGTGACCGCAAAAACGCTGGCGGCGAAACAACTTCGATGTCAGAGGGGAGGACGACGACTATGCGTGCAGTCAGTAAGTAGCAAAACTCTGCCGACAGACACCACCAACGATGGATTGAAAGAGAAGGAAACACAAAAAAGCGATTTCATACAGAAGGAAATCGGTGTAAACCCTCGTTTTGGTCGCACCTATAGACTAGGAAGGGTGGAAGTGGGCTGAACATGGCTGTCCGAAGTGAACCGATAAGCGAAGGAACGATTGTGTGTTGTAATCTGGGCTACTGGCTATGATTTTTTTGATTTCGGGCGATTTTTGATGGTGGTGGCTGACTGATGTACTTATAACTTGTCCTTTTGACACTTTCAAAGTGCAAAAAGTTGTCAAAAATGAAAAATTCTACTTGAAAACGATGCTAACTCTACTGTATATCCTTCAAAATGCTACCCTAAGAACGTCAAAATACCGTTTCAAAGTTCTTGATTAGCGATCGTCATGCCCCCTTCAAAAACGCATGCAACATCGCCCCAAACAGGAAAAACTTGAAGAATAAAGAACAACCAACAACGTGATTACGATCAATCTCTTTTCAGATCAAAAAGGAAAGAAAAACCCATCAAAACAGTTCGGCAAAAACAATTACACTTCGCGCAGGGGCACGGGCACGATTGTCAAGCCACCAACCGGTTGCTCCCGCTCCAAAGGAACACCCAAAACCATCTCGTTTCTTCCGAAGGCCGTGTCCTCATTGACCAAGGCCGTCCGGCGGTCAATGGATATTTGCGGGTTGGCTGGCCTTCACGATTTGACGCCAACCGACGGCGACCCGGGGGTCAGTCAATTCGGGAAGTGCGCGAAGACTGACTGACCTTACGCGCAAGGGCAGTCGGTTGGTTGGAGGCTAGCGGCACCGATGGCAAAAACGGTTGGGGTTTCGTTCGATCGACGGCGGCGCCGACGGGGTGCTAACGATGAAGGACATGGGGCGGAAACGGAGCCGATTGTCGGTGACCTGGAGGGAGGAAGGGAGGCAAAAAAGGGTTAGCTAGCATTGGAAAGGACAGTCAGAGATGGGCAGGTGGGCGGTGGCGATCGACGTTGCTTGACAACTGTGTGAGTAATCATGCATGGTGGCTAATCTTTGAAGCAGAATCAAATTTTACATCAAAAATCGTAGAAACCATAAACTTTACTTTACAAAGTTACGTCTGAAATGACGTCTTTTCAGTGTAAATCTATGGATTACGATTGCAGCTGGCGAGGAAGACGGCAAAAGAGCTATAACAAGTGTAAAATTTAAAAGTTATTTTTAAACTGTTTAAAAAGATTTATAAAACTTTAATAACAGTAGAAAATTCTTGTACACTTAAATCAACAGAACGTGATCAGATTGCGTTTAAAAACTAATAAAAACTGTCTACAGCGTAGGCGTCAAAAGACATAACTATTAAGAAGCTAAAACGTTCCGGAATCGACCCTATTACAGCCATCTCCTCCAAAAAATGAATAAACGCAAAGCAAAGTAAAAAACATGTACAAATGAAAGAGCCCCGCAAAAAAGGCCTGCCTCCTACATCAAGCATACGTGAAGCATAAAGACGGCCGCCATACACTTCATAAGAGCCCCGTCGAGAGGGCAGGCAAATGGCACGCGAACCCCAAAAATGTAGAACAAGAGATAGACCTCACTTTTGAGAGGGAAACGAAAAAACGACGATCCGAGCCCTGGAGCGACATTTCCGGTGAAACCGAATTCGAGCCGACGGAAAGAAATGGACTTGCTAGTTGGATGGGACAGCAGGAGGGCAAGTCTGAGGGCAAGCAGCAACATCCATGGAGATACATACGAAATGTCGCAATAAATATGTATGGATTGTGCTATTAGGCATGGGGAACGGAGATGGGAGGATAGCGATGAATGGCAAGAGTCATTTGAAAAGTTTTAGGGTGGGATTTTGATGGGTTGATAAGATCAGGGGCGAAGATTAGCACGAACGGCAAAATGGCGGCTGTCAGCAAATTCCAAGCATAACATCGATTCATAAATGACCAACGCCGACGCCTGGGCAGCCACCATATTTCACAAGTCTCAGGGCTTTTGTCCTTTCGCTATCTCGACATTGGGCCACATGCTTGCTAACCACGAACGGACCGCAGGCAAGTAAATGCTTGCTCGGCCTAGTCGCACTCGAATAAAATGGACAATGTCCAGCTTTGACTGACATGACGACTTTTTTTGTCCCCATGATGTAAGCTTGAAAAGCGTTCCAAGCTCTAAGGCGCGGACAAAAAGGTGCTTACTTTTATGAATAATGGCCAAAAAGCGTTTATCGGTGTTGACAAACCTTCGGAAAACAGCCCTATTAGCCGACAAAGCTAGCCCTCACCAGATAGGTGTCTCGCTTTACTCGTTTTTCCACCACTATGAAGGGGTGTTTAGGGGTGTACGGAACAAATGAACGAACCCCTTTCGGCTTGGGCTAGCTAGCTTGCAGCTGGCTGCACAGGGTCCCCGGAGGCGCGAGAGCCAGGCCAGGGACAACAGCCATCGATTGAAGCTTGAAACCAGCCAAAAGGGCCGCCGGACATAAGGGCAGCGTCATGGTGGCCGTTATGTCCAGGGAAATGGAGAGACAATGGGCATGAGGACGTGAAAGATGGCACAAATAGACACTTACGAAATGATTAAAATGAAGTGGTTTTTAATTTGAACTTAAAATATCGCAAAAAGCGTTGTCTTACGCATGCGGCGGCCGCATATGGAAACTTCAATCGGCACCAATAATTTAAAAAATGCCTTATTCCTCACAAAATCATAAAAATTTGATCACAATGCTTTCAAAGCGATTCGTAAAGCACAAAAATAACGGAATCATCGGTCTACTCATATCGAACACGTATTCACATGCCCTCTTTGATCTTTAGTTAGACGTTTTTTTTTTGTTTCCGACCGAATGAGAACAAAGGAAAATACCGCCATTGTGGAAGATAGCTAGCTATCACTGGTCGAACGGGGCAGACAAAAAGAGGTTAGATTGAACAAAAGGTGGAAGACTCATTCAATTTTTACTAAATGCTGAGTAAGAAAAGTGTTCGTTAAGGTCGGTAGGCGCACGGTGTAATCCGATCGGTCGAGCCGTCGATTTTATGTGTTTAAAAAAATATTTATGCGTAAAGTTGAGGTTTGTTTGATGCTGTTTTTCAATAATACGTTTTACGATTTTTGTTATGATCGAAGTACAGTGGAAAAAAACCGATATCAACAAAATTTGGTCGTAGACTGATCGAAACTGTACGTACGGCGAAATCAGTTGTAGACCAATTGTTGTTTATAGATTTTTAACACTAGAGAAAGGTGAATGCAGATTTTCGGTAAACATTTTTGAAGAAATAGAAGTTCAAAATCAGAAAAAAAAATTTGTACAAAAATGACAGATACGGTATGGAGAAAGAAGAAAGATAGCTCAACATTGTCAAACCAACTCACCCAATACGTGAAATAATTAGCATTCACTCTTTCAGTTTCTCGAGGTTGCCAACTTGGAGGGCTGATCCCTGTCTTATTTCCACCAAATCCGTTGCTCTCACCGAATCCGAAGTTCCTTCGATTCCGGAACATTGGCGGACTGACGGTAGCGTCGGCATCGCTGCCGCTGCTGCTCGTAAACGATGAGTACATGATGGACGGACGAGGTGTCATTGTTTATTGTTTGTGCTTGATTGATGTTGTTAGATGATTACGGTATGGTCGATCGAGCCGTCGAGTAAAACAAGGCTCTTTGTTAGTAAATAATAGTTTCAAAGGGGAGTAGTGAAGACGCTGACTGACGTATGTAGCACTCTCTGGTCGGCTGCTCTTCTCTTGGCAGGTGGAGACTACGTAAACGGTGCGAAATACAGTAGGAAATAGTACAAGTACACTTGGAACCCTGAGGTCACTGCCACAGGGCTGCAGTCGGGTGTGGATGCTTCAAGGAGCTTCTTGGGCGGGAGGAATCTGAGAAGAGGTTCAACAATTTCGACCAACATTCAAAAACAATGCTTTTCGAAAGCAAGCAACGAACAAATTGGAGTAGCACACCGGTTGTGCGAGGGGACGGGAACGGTAACCGCGCACAAAACTGAACAGAACGAGAAACACGATGGTAAAAGTGGGTTTCGAACTTTCGAGTGATGATCGACGCCGTCAAAAAAAAACTAGGGGCAGGCAGAGGCTTGCTTTTTAGTGGTTTGAGAGCTCGCGGGGCTATTATCATACGATAGACAATCGGAAAACAGTAAATTGTTCACACGCAACTGACGGCCGCGGGCGATGAAAGCGATTAGGCAGATTTTTGACAGTTTTGGGGGCTCCGATCAACATTCGTAATGCTTTTCGATGCGATTTTGGTTCTATTTACTTGCTTTAGAAGTCAAAAGAGTGCTAGATTGATGGACTTTGACAACTGTGAAACCGATTAGGTCTATGAAACTGTAACAAAATTGTGCAAAGTATGTGATAACTATATTCTTTTTCAAACTAAAAGGCTAAATTAAAGTTTGAAAACTTTAAAACTTCTATTTAAAATCAAAAAACGTAAAAAAAACGGTTTAAAACAACACATTTCACAAAAATATTTAGATTCGTCTGATCACGGCGCTTTAAGAAACGCTAAAAATCCAACTTAAACCCGGTCAGTCGACCCATCTATCCATTCTAAACCGATGCAATTCATCCATCGCATAATTTCCACGATCGCCTTCCAATTGCCGGAGGCATTGATCACGCAGCGGTTCATGTGCACGCCAAGTGGTGAAAAAACACCAAACATTGAAAAAAAAACTTCAAAGACAGATCAAAAACCACCCCATTAATAGTGTCCGTTTTGATTTGGCGATAGAACACCCCTCTAAGAACAGCTTCACCTATGATGGATTCCCCAGAAGCATCAAACTGGCAGCTCCCCCCAGACCACCTTATAATTATGGCAAGTAACTCCCCAATTTTGACTACTCATAAAAAAGCGGATCTAACAAACAAAATGGGACCTCTTCTAGAACCAATAAAAGTTTTTATACACAGACATACGGTATCCAAACTCGATCTGACTCCCGAATCAACATAACACATAAATTAAGCCCCATTGCCACCGTATCCGTCTCCCAACAGCGCGGAGCAGTGCATGCTTTTCATAAAGAGCAATAAAGTGAAGCAGTCGACGTGGGTTTATCGTCATAAACACGTCTGCGAATGAATGCTTTTTTGACTGTTTTGATAATCAGACTCGTGGTCGTGGTCCACCCATCGCCCAAACACGATGCTACGCTCATAAATGTCAGCGACGACCATGGAGCAGTTTTTAAGTACGGCGCTATCGAAGTGAGCTATTAATCAAAGCCTTCCGTATCACACACCCGTGACACTGTACTATCAATGTGTAAAAAGGGATCACAAAAAGGGCAATCTTTAGTTGATTGACATCACTGTGTCGATCAGTAGGTTACGTTGGTACAAAGTAGGGCGTTGGTCAGGGTCGGTATTGCAACAAAAAGATAAAGTGATAAAGATTGATGGTAAAAAACTGTAGAAAAAGTTGGGTTTGTCGTAAAATGATCAGAGATTGTTCAATTTAGGGATAAAAAATTCTCTCAATGTCAAACACGGCAAAATTTGTATTATTATCATGTATAAACAATACATATTACTCCCTAATCTTAAATATTCCATCCTCAACCCAATAATCACGAGATAAATGCGTCAGTTAAGCAAAAAACTGAACAAGAAAACCAAGCCCAACCGTCATTTTCCGATGTTGAAGGTACTTACAGCCATCAACTTCCCTGGCCTGATCCTTCCTCCTCACAAACATCGACACACTTTTGTAAATTTACTTTTTGCTAATGTTCAACTCAGTAGCGGCTTACTCGAGGAACAAACCCCAAAAAACCAACAACGAACAACGAAATAAACAGGGGAAACTTGTTCGCCAGGTCGTCAACTGACAGTCATAGAGAAGAAGCGAGAAATCGAAAGGACAGAGAAGCACGAACGGTAGTACAAAAGAAGCATCAGGAAAGTCGAACATCAACAGCATCGACAATACCGAAAGACTGACATGTGCGAGCTTGTTGAGCTTAGGCTTACATTAGCCGAAAAGCATCGACATCGATGATCGGGGCTTGCGTAATGTATTCAAAATAAATAGACACACGATTTGGCGAAGTTTGGAAAGTATCAAAAGATGGGGGCGAACGGGGAAATGTGTCGACAATATGGGATCACATCACAGGGGTGTTGTAAGCCGATGGAAGTCAAGTGAGGCGAAACTGGGGGAAATCATAGGCAAAGGAGGGGATCAAAAGTAAGCCGATGATACGTGTTATGGATCATCGGGAGGTTGGCTTGCAGAATGTAAAGATAGAAACAACAAAGCACGGAATCGGCTTTTAATCCGGAGAAAGAACTGATAAAAAGTGATGTCAACAATGCACATGAGTCAGAGTTAACCTTGTAAAAAGTGTTAAACTTTTTGATTATGTAAAAACGAAACAGAAAAAGAGCAAACCAACAGTTTCGAATTTGAACGTGAAAAATATACACAACACGAAAGATTAAGCTATCACATCACCTACCAAAATCCTAAAAACAAATCGATCAAAAACCACGAACTTCATCCTTTTCGTAACCTTCAACCACTACCGTAACCCAATTAAGTATTCATGACCTCCAGACGACTTAACCTATGCTTCATTGACCCCCCGCAAATAAATAACTAATTAAAATCGACATCAAAGTTGCAAAAAAATCAACTAAATTGGTCTCGCGCACAAGACTACCAACTTCACCGCGATTTCAACAACGGGAATTGACATAAAACAAAGCCACGCTTGCAATAAAGACTCGGAAAAACGAGTAATTCGTGACTTTTGGAACATGAAATGTCAACAAATGAAGTTGATTGGGGTTTGTGATAGTAAAAAAAGAAGAAATAGACTGTCTGGCTGTTAATGAGGAAGCAAATTTGGCAGTTTGAAAGTTGCATGAAAAGTTAAAAGTGTAAACCAACCACAAAACGATCCCTATCCATCTCCTGAGCTTGTTCAGCGAGGGACAATTGCAGGGCGGACATCTGGCGACGCTGCTGGTACTGCATCCGGCGGAAGCTGGCAGCATCGTCGCGTTGATCGGCATAGGGGTCGAAGGAAGTCGGTGGCTCCATCATGGTGTAAGGCCTTCGAGAAGGTGGATGTGGTGGCATTGGTTGGGAGGGGATGTGATTCATGGAGGCAAGCATGGATCGACGATTTGCTTGCCGGAATGGATGGAAGTTAGTGGCAGTATCGGAGCGATAGCCATTATTAGAAGGTGCAATGGAGGTTGATCGACGCCAAATGACTTCTTTCTGGGGGGAAACCGATTTGGCATGGCCTTGGTGATTGGGTGGCTTCGGGGGTTGCGGCAGGTTTTCCCGTAGCGGGGCCATCATCGGCTGAAATCATGTAAAAGTGTGATTTTGAAAAATGTTGAAATTGTTTACGGGCAAAAATATTCAATACTCTGTCCACGATAGCAACGATAATGATAATAAAAATGAAACCATCAAGAAAATCAATTTCAACCCCCTCAAACCCCGATCACGAGCACCCGCGCACCAACTCTCCGAATCAAAACATGATACAAACCAAATAAAAAACCCAAAAGTCAACCATCCTCAACTAGTGTACACCACTTTAACCCCAAATGACCCCCGAAGGCGACCAATTCCCACCAATGTTCATCCCCTGATTGGCCAAACTCTGTTTATTATGATCAAATTACCCATGATTGATGCCCCTTACAACTTTATATGCACGTATAAAAATAAAAACAACCACCCCCAAGTGTCACGTATATAACAATTACAAAAAATTAGCCATTTGAAAGAGGTCTAATGCGAAAAAATCAGTGACACTGGCTGGGAAACGGAGCGAAATAAGTGACCTGAATTCGACTTTCCTCAAAAACTGGAGTCAGAAACTGAAGGACACGTATTGGAAAAAAGCGATTCAATACTGGAGGCGAGGGCATCGCTGACAAGTTGAAATGGAAGCAAGAAGTGTTCAACTAGATGGGATCAGACAGCTGCCGACAAATGAGTCAGTCGGCAAAGTGACAAAAACAGGGTTCATGCGCAAAAATAGATTGGAAAAAAAAGGAAAGTTGATGGGGTTCGGAGATCGATGGGGGTTGAAAATTGAGCGCGGGAATCGCGGCGACTGACTGATTGTAGTTGGAAAGGTCAGAAGGTGGTGGTTGGAACTAGCGCCAAGGGGGTATTGGAGGGGGTTTTTGGTTTTGGGACAATGCAAAAGTTCAAATTTAGAGTTACAAAACGGTTAATTAGAATGCATCAACATCACTTTGGTTCCAAACGTCGTTGAATGAAAGTTTTTAACGGATATTGTTATCAAGATTCAGTTTAAACAAAAATTACTATAAAAAAGCAACACATTTCCCTTAAATTTACTCGTATTCGACCTTTTCCACCACCCTATTCGTAAAAACATCAAAACCTCAAGCCACCAAAAGCAATATGCCGCTAGCAAACTGGCAATTGACTCAACAGCTTCATCTCCCTCTGCCACAATTGCACCGACAACAGGTCGGTTGCCCGGGAGGCAAAACCAACTCGATGGATGCTTTATTTTTTGCCACTATAGCCGCAAAGTTTCGATACATTCATCTGTGCAGTCATACGTTCAAAGCCCACACCAGCGGTTTGTCCCTTTCCTTTGGACATCACTGGAATTTGTTTATCTCCTGCAGTTCCGTTGGTTGTCGTTTGTTCCAAGCTGCGATCAAAGCCAAAGGCAAGCTGTGACTAGGCTGAAACCGAGATTTTTAGCTTTTCCGGCTGTCAGCAATGACCAGTTGGTCGATTTATTGCCGCAAAAATAGACCACAGGAGCCAGATGCCACAATGCGTATTGTTCTTTCTAATTTGTAACAAAAAACGAAAACAAATTTAAAAATTGTTCTTTTTTTGGATTCACAAACTTTCACGATTTGTGATCAAATTAGACGACAAGTTAACTAGTATCCTACATTTTCATTTTTGTGGCTTTTATTATGTAATGAACAGTTGTATGATTACAACCTCAGAAATAGACCACAGATGCTTCAGGCGTAACGTAATGTCTACTATTCGCAATGGTAACCCGGATGTTGAACTTTCACGCATACAAATAATGATAGACTAACGAAGGTATGGAAACGAATTTCCAGGCAAATTGGTTGAACAAAAAATTAATGAGAAAAGAAAAAGGAAAACCTGGAAGTAAATTCCAAAATTGTAAATACTCTATCCAGATTGTAGCCAAAGTTTTTCCATTGCAATTTTGGGATCAGACATTACAAGCAAAGTACGCATAATTACACCTATCTTTTTTTATTTACCTATAAAGTCGAGACGTACGTTACATGTCAGACTTGACGTAGCTATGGGACGAAGAGTTGAACTCTTAATATCTGCCTTGTCTGTATTATTTTAAAGGTCCTTTAATAGTGGCTACTTCATTCGTTGACCACAAAAATACACTATATTAGTAAAGACAGTCTTTGTGTTTTGTCACGTCATTTTGCTTGACAAAGCAGTACGTGATGTGTCACTACTTCTCCTAATTAACTTCAACATTGAACATTGATAAATTAAAATTTATGTTTGTACCTGATACCGGAACTATTTTACATCGAATAACTTATTATACAATACAAATAAACCGTGTGAAGTATCAGCATTTCGTGCTGGATTTTACATTGGAGTGGCACAACTAGTTAGAAACTTTGTTTTTCTGTATTTTGTTTTTACATTTCTTATTAAAAACACTGTCAAGCCATGGAATTCGTTGACGTGTTGCATTATCTTATCATTGTGGCGTCACCACTTGCTACATATCTGAATATTGTGGTCTTTTTTTTGATTTGGAAGAAATCTCCTCCAGTCATGAAAAATTATAAAAAAGTCCTTTACCTCGGATGTGTTTTCGACATTCTTTTCTGTACAGAGATGTCATTAGCGGGACATTATTCAGATGTTGTTAATGGCTATTATTACGTGGTAACAATTGGTATTTTTGATGATGTTTCATTCTATCCATCTTTACTATCATTGATTGTTGAACTGTTTTTAATTTATGGCTATGTGTCCAATTTGGCAGTACAGTTTTTGTATCGATTCTTTTTGTTGTGTCGGTGAGTAAGCTGTTATATAAAAAAAATTAGAAACGTTTTTCTAGGAACAAAAGCATGAGTCTCCTTCAGTTCGTCTTGCTAGTATTAATAGGCTACATTCCAACATTGATTTACGTGATTTGGATCCTCCAATACGTCATATCTACCCCGGAATTACCATCTGATGAACAAAACGCAATCTTAAAAGATACAGTTTTCGATCATAATGGTCGCTACCCTCAATTTTTCGCCCGTCCCGCTGATCCGCTTCAAGAAAAAGTTCTAGCTATTGTTGCAGTTTGTGTGATTTACTACATTATAGTCATATTATGCATTTCCGCCGTCTACTGTTCCATGTTGACATTACGGAAGTCCATGAGCAAGTCAACGCAACAAGCACATCGCCAGTTGAACATTATCCTCTGTTTTGAAGCTTTTGTACCTCTGTTTTCCGTCATTATCCCAGTTCTAGTTGACATTGTTGCCATTTTCGATATTAGCCTACCATTGCTGAGAAACTTATGCTCAATTATGATTATTTTGACCCCTGTTTTTACGGCAATAGTTAAAATGGTCTCAGTGAAAGCATATCGGCAGAGTATTGTTGGCATTTTTTGTTTCGATAATCGAAAACAGGCAGGAGCATCGACATCCTTGGTTACAGTGTACTAGTTTTTATTTTATGTAAAGTTCACGGATAAATTATTCAAATTTTGGAATGGTTTTGATTGAAATATTATAACTTATCTACTACCAAACTATGCACTTGCAAATCTCGGGGTTTTTGAGCATCCCAATTGGCACATACTAAATTCCAAGGTATTATAACCAAACAAATAGCTACAATTGCTATAAAACAGACACAAACCCGTGTAAATGAAGGTTCAGATAAATCAAAAAAAGTGTCGCCTCCAAGACAAATTGCAATTACTAAAAGTGAATGGGCCAGAATAACGAACAGTGAAAACAGGTTATATGTTATATGGTTTCTTTTGTGAATAAAGTGCACTAACTGCAAACTACAAGTTACCAGCAAATGAGTATCGTGACTTTTGCAGGACTTGTGTAACAGTTCCATTAAATCAGAAGGAAAAGATTTGTCGTAAAATGAGAATCTGAAAAGTTGATTTCTATAAAAACAACAAATTTTGAGATTTAACCTACTTGTAATCACAACCACTGCCAAAACGGCGTACAGTGTTCACGACACTGTCATATTCCATTAACTTTACGTCAACATTACCCATGATGCGAACCTGCTTCACATTGGCATGCAGTAACTGTTTAACTTGAGGCCATGTGACTGGTCCGTACAAAATAAGACGACTATATGATCCGTCAATTAATTTAAGCGCTTGATCGTAACTTTCCACAGATGTGAAATACAGAACAAGCGTATCGTTAATAAACAACGGCTTATTTTTGTTTACAACTTCATCAACGGCCAATACGGATTTCCAAGCTGGGTTAATCGTAAATGGTCCATCCGAGACGTATCGCATATAATAATAATCGCCAATGTCAAAATACAAACATTTTTTTGCGATGGAAGAACCATCATCATTGTCAGTGATGAAAACTTTGTCAAGACATTCGCGTCAAAAAAAGAACGCAAGGTTTCCATTTCGGGCCGTGCTATGCTGAATTTAGCGGCATCTTTAGGTAAAGCAAGTTTGATTAAACGGCTTTTAAAGGCATATGGAATGTTTGAAAATGGCATATTACCATTTTCATATTCAACAAATGACATCGCAAGGAGAATGAACAAATAAATAGGACAATGAGTAATTGTGCAGGTAGAACGACAATGATGGTTGACACTCACCAGTGTTTAGAACAAAGACAAGCATTATAAAGCAAAACCATTTGCGCGGCACATTTCTTACACGACAGTAAATCAATAACACAAAATATTCATCTTTTGCAGTTTTCTATCGAGTGCGTCGTATCAACGTTGAATGTTCGTCGACATTGATTGACATCAACAATACAAATTGCCTTCACTTTAATGTTTAACAAAGTTTAAACAAAGTTTGCTTCGAAATATGGACCCCATTATGTATGAATAATTCAATGCACCCAACCCTTTATCACCGGTTACACAGTAGTAGTAATCTTTTTAATCCAGTACTTACAAAAAATTAGTAGTCTAATATATGAAATAACACGTCCTGTTTGAACAAAATTCTTTAGTTTGCCGAAAATGCTTACAGCTGATATCCTTCATTATCTTTATTGTATCGTTTTTCCCATCTCTGTCATTTGTAACATTGTTTTGCTTGTTTTAATTTGGAAAAGGACACCAGTTGCTATGGCTGATTATGGCAAAGTGTCTCTATCTCGGATGTATTTTTGATTTATTTTATTGTGTTATGATGGCATTGGCGGGTCATTATAATGACCAGTGTTGTCGATGGAAGTAGTATCCATCGAGTGTTGTCGATGGATACTACTTTATTTTAAGTAATGACATTTTGGGTTATACTTCAATTGTTTCTATACAGTTAACTTACGTTTTGGAACTTTTTTCATCTATGGTAACGTGTCAAACGTTGCGGAACAGTACTTGTATTGGTATTTTCTGATTTGTCGGTTCGTTTGAACCTGTTTTTAAATCAGTTTTGACAATCTTGGTTTAAGCGAACGCCGTATAAGTTTGATAGAATTCAATATTTTAATTGTAATTGGCTGCATACCAGTGTTTGTTCACATTGGCTGATGCACACACTATTCACTAACACCAACAGATACGCCGGATCTCGAACTAAAACGGTTAATTCGAGAAGAAGGTTTTGAGGAAACCGATCCAGGATTAATTGTGTATACCCGTCCTGCGGCACCCATGCAAAACACTGCTGCCGTCATGATAACACGCTGTTGTCTTTTATGCCATCATCATTGCATGCATTTTAGCTGTATACTTCAAACTAAACGCTTTTATAACCCACCAAATGAGCCCAACAATGCGAAATGCACATAACGATGTGTACTAAATACGTTTTGTGTTACGAAGCTGTGGTACCCATATTTGGTGTCATTTTACCAGTCTTCGTTGACATTGTTAACATACTGTTCAACATCGACATACCTGCATTTCACTTTTTCGTTGAGATGACAAGAGTCGTTGTTTTGGCATTTACTCCAGTTTTTACTATTATCACTGTAAAAGCGTACAGACATAGTATTGTTTTTCTATTTCGTCCAACCACTAAAGCGCGTTCTTTTACCTCAACAAGTTTATGCGTTTTATGTTCAAGTTGAAATAAACATTCCAACAAACTCAAAGTTTGTAACTATAAGTAAATATGCCAACCGCATATGTGACAGCCCAAACACTAAAACAGATTGCAGCACCTTGTAAATGTCAACGTGCATAGTATATAACATACTTACTCCTACACTTCAAGCATTTTGTCAGCACCTGCGTTTTGTTTTACTCAAATGGTTACTGTGTTTTTCTCAAAATGGACTATAAAATAATTGCATGTAAAATGCGATGATAAGGAAGTAACGTTAAAAACTTACGTGTAAACATGCAACTTTCAAATGGTTTGGCAAAGAAGCATGCAAGTTGTAACGTAAATGCAAAAAGTAATTGCGTCCGACGGGAATCGAACCCATATCTATTGCTTGGAAGGCAACAATGCTGACCATTACACCACGGACGCAGCGGAGAAATTGGTTTGTGGATGTTTAATGCTTTGCGTGAAAAAAAAAGATAAGATGTAATGCGTCACTATTTCTGGTTTAAAACTTTAGAAAGTCAACTAAGGGTCGGAAATGGATTGTACACGCCACACTTGTACTATCGCCACAAGTGTGGCGTGTACTATTATTTTGTATTATTTTGTGTAAAGCGTTCCACGTTATCATGCATAATTCAATGCACCCAAACTTTTGGCACCTGTTGCACAGTGTTAATCTTTTTCTAAACTAACCTGCTAACGTAGTGCAAAAAAATGGTATAAAAAATCAAAGTCCTACTTCTAAAAATGCTAAAGTCCTTCTGACATGCTTACAACAGACATCAGTCATTACCTCTATAGCATCATTTATCCAATTTCTGCCTTTTCCAACGCCGTTTTGTTCGTATTAATATGGTGTAAATCTTCGACTGCAATGACGGGATACAAAAAAGTGCTCTATCTTGGATGCGGATTTAATTTTCTTTACTGTATTTACATGGCTATTGGAGGTCATTCCACTCGTGTTGTCAACGGATATTACTTTATCACTCACATCGGCGTATTTCTCAATTTACCTCTGTATACTATATACATATCGTATCCAGTGGAGTTGTTTTTCATCTACGGGTGTGTGTCAAATGTTGCGGTTCAGTTTTTGTATCGGTATTTTTTGATTTGCCGGTTGGTTTATATTGATCTTCAAGCGGTTTTAACGGAATTTGTTAAAGAAATCGACATCTAAATCTCCTACAGTTCACTGTGTTGATCATAATTGGATACATACCAGTGTTGGTTCACATTGGTCGATGCATTCACTATGGATTAACGACCCCTGATACGCCATTGCCTAAACTTAAAAGGCCATTCGCGAGGTTTTTTAGGGGGGCCGACCCCCGATTTTTTGACATCCA
>KB454992.1:87935-106250 GCA_000341325.1 Panagrellus redivivus
TGGGGTGGGTTCAGTAGCACCCGGCTTGAGGGCTTCGAACTGGTGATAGCAAACATGCCGCTCTTCTGGAGACGGAAATGCGTGGACGTTCGCAAACGTAAACAGCAAGTCTAGAAGAAAGTGTCGAAAATCACTCTAAACTAAGTTTTACTCGTGTTTTCAAAATTTGTATCAGTTTGAAACTTGCCTTCTATTTTGCTCGAGGCAAAAATAATAAGCATTTGAAAACAATATACGACGAATGAAAACGTTCAAGCATAATACGGTATGAAGATTGTCGTGAAAAATGCAAAAAGTGATTGCGTCCGACGGGAATCGAACCCATATCTATTGCTTGGAAGGCAACAATGCTGACCATTACACCACGGACGCAGTGGAGGCATTCAATCCTGAATTTGACAGTCAGTACAAACACGGTTTGCAATTGTGTGACTATTTTTGCATTCCTACGTAAAGATAACCATTCTATTGTTGAAAGTGCAAGCATCACAGCGTCATAGAACGTTCACTGTAAATACACATTTCTCAATCCACAAAACCAAATCCAGGTTTATCAGGAAACGCACTTTGTACGTGATAGGTGTAGGTAAAAGTAATCAGCCCTTTGTCTTTTGTATCACTTTAAGTACATCAGGATTGCATTCCACCTACCAGGTATTACTAACAGGAAAAGATTTGTCTCATACAACTTCACGCAAGGCTAATATTTTTTATATTACGTTGCGTGACAGGTTGATCACCACAAATACACCCATTTAAGCGTGCATACCTCGTCCCACGTAGGCTTTTATTACTTGCTTCCGAGCCAAAGTTGCGGCATTTGCAATAATGGTGGCCATGAAAGACTTCCAGCATAAATTTAATGGTATCGTAAGTCCGATCGGAGTTGGTTTAAATTTATTGATTTTGACGCTTATTTATCGGCGATCTACTCCTGCAATGGCAAACTATAGGAAAGTGTTGCTTTTATCGAGTTATTTTGATTTTATCATGAGTATGTATTTCTGGTTACTTGGCCCGAGTGTGGGCGTCAGTATGGGTTACTATTATGTCATCTGTAACGGCGTTCTTGGCCCGATGTCTCGAGGGTTTTCATTTGCTAGTTTTACGCTAATGTTGTGGCTTATGTATGGAAATGTGTCTAATTTGGCTGTGCAATATTTGTATCGATATTTTGCACTGTGCCGGTAAGTTTTGAAAATTTAGAGAATGTTTTCTTTTTTTAAACTGTTTTTTTGTGTAGATTTACCTAGTTATTAATTTTACATTTAAGCGACTATCACATGTCAAAAAATACATTTGCCGCCGTCGTTATCACTGGCTGGATCCCTATTTTGACTTATAACACTTTCAATCTTGCCCGATATGCACTCTCAATCAATCCCAACACCACAGTTCCCGAATCCATTCTGAAAGACACAGAATGGGACGACGGCAACAATCTACCAACTTTTGCTGCCTTATCTTTTGACGGCTACGTTGATGTATTTGTCAAAATTCAGACCTATTCAGTTCTTGTTTTCTATGCCATAGTTGTGTCCACAATGGTTTTGGTGTTTTGGACGCTCGCTAAACTAAATTATAACACGCATCTAAGCAAGCAAACACTTCAAGCACAACGACAACTTACACTTATTTTGTTGTTTGAGGTTTGTGTTTTACAATCGTTAGGCTAATTGCTAAGATGGGTAAACATTTCAGGCGTTTTTGCCATTGTGCACGATTGTGTTACCAATTTTTGTCGACATTGCAAATCTGCATGGATATCCGCTTCCTACCGTTTCCTTATTCGCAGGACTTGTAATGTTTGCAGCGCCATTATTGACGGCAACAGTGAAAATGCTTACAATCAAATCATTTCGTCGATGTGTTTTTAGCTATCTTGCAGCATCCGACAAAGGTCAATCAGATCGGAATACAACTGTTATTGTTACTTGATCGTTTTTCGAGGATTTTTCACAGTTATGTTTGCTTATATGATCAGTCGTGTTCTATGTGCGCACATATCCTTATTTGTATAAAACATGCCTAACTTACTAAAGCGACGATGTGATTCCACGTATGACATGACGAAATTCGCAAAATTTTGAAAAACTCGAGTGTGATGTTTAATTGAATGAACGTTTGATCTATAAAATGTATTCAACGCATTTTGCACACGCTAGCTACTGTAAGCCCCATACCAATAACATGCATTGTATTGGAACCGAAAGAACAATAACTACAATAGCGAGCACCGAATTGTATGGGTTTCCAACCTATTAATAACTATAAAACCCGGTTGTAAAGTACAATTAAAAGCGGCACGCAGAATCAACATTGCATTTTAATACGTGCGGGTTGATCACTACACAGACACAAATTTACGCTAAGGAAAGCGACCGCAACAGTCTTCAAGTTTCTGTATTTTAACCATTGCCGTTTCCGGAACAATGTCTACCAAAGACTACCAACATAAATTTAACGGTGTTATCAGTCCACTTGGAGCTGTCATGAACGTGTTAATTTTAGCGTTGATTTACAAAAAATCAACGACTGCCATGGCAAATTATCGAAAAGTGTTGTTATTGTCAAGTTATTTCGATTTTGCTATGAGTATCTACTTCTGGTTGTTTGCTCCAAGCACTGGAGTCAGCAAGGGATATTACTATGTAGTTTGCAATGGTGTTCTCGGTCCGATGCCTCCCACTTTTTCATGTGTTAGTTTCATGATTTTGATGTGGCTTATATACGGTAATGTAGCAAACCTAGCCGTCCAATATTTGTATCGGTATCTTGCTCTGTGTCGGTGAGTTTAAAACTGTATTTTCGTAACTTATTTTTTATCATTATTATTTTTAGTAACATTCATATGTCAAAACTGCAATTTACTGTTGTAGTACTTATTGGTTGGACTCCCGTCTTTACTTATGACATTTTCAACTTATTCCGATATGGACTATCTATCAATCCAAACTCAACTTTACCTATTACCATTTTACAAAACACTGAATGGGACGATGGAAACAACTTTCCTTCTTTCGTAGGCGTATTTGCTGACGTTTACATTGACATCTTCGTTAAAATTAATATGTCTACTGTCGTCTTTTTTTATTCTATAGTAATAACAACAATGGTATTGGTCTTGCGGGCACTGTCGAAATTGAGTTCAAATACACATCTGAGCAAACAAACTTTACAAGCGCACCGACAACTCACTTTTATTTTATTGTTTGAAGTTAGTATTTGCATGTGTTGGACTATTTTCTAAAAACTGTTAAAATTTTAGGCGTTTTTACCGCTAAACACAATTGTTTTGCCAATTGTGGTTGACAATGCCGGCATCAATGGAATACCGTTGCCATCACTTGCATTCTTTTCTCTTAATATGGTGATTGCAGCCCCATTATTGACAGCCATTGTAAAAGTGCTTACAATTAAAACTTTTCGTCAATATGTATTTAGCTATTTCAAGAATGCGGGTAGGGTTCAATCCAATATAGCGAATACAACAATTGAATGAAAAATATGGAGTGCAGTTGATGGTTTTTTGAATCGGATGGCTATAAATATGTATGTACTCCGGGATTTGGTATGAAGGTGACTCATGTAATTTTAAATGTAATTTGATTAAAAACACTACAATTTGCATAATTTGATGTATTGAACTACGGCACTCGATAAAATTGACTATATTCATGTATCGGGTTACCATATTCAATGGGTGGCATTACCGTGTTTGGATACAATTTCAAGCAACACTTTTTCTCTTTTATTTTGCGTGCCGGGTTGGTCACGTCCCAGACTCCAATTCTTAGTCGTAGGAGACACATTATATCAACATTTTTACCGTTTCGGCATTAAACCTGTTGTCGTGTGCAGAAATATGGCTCTCAAGGATTTTCAACGCACGTTGAACGGCATTATTAGCCCCTTCAGCGTTGCCATGAACGTGTTAATTTTGACGTTGATATACAAAAAGTCAACCACAGCCATGGCAAACTATCGAAAAGTCTTGCTTTTGTCAAGTTATTTTGATTTTATCATGAGTGTTTATTTCTGGTTGCTTGCTCCGAAGACTGGGGTCAGCCAGGGGTATTACTATGTCGTCTGCAACGGTGTTCTCGGTCCAATGTCAACTACTGTTTCTATTATCAGTTTTATGGTTATGCTGTGGTTATGGTATGGAAATGCGTCAAATTTAGCGGTTCAATACTTGTATCGATACCTTGCGCTGTGCCGGTGAGTTGGATTATGGTTTTTTAAACTGTTCAACTGACTGGTGATTTCAGAAATATCCACATGTCAAAGTACCAATTTGCCGTTGCTGTAATAATTGGTTGGATCCCCATCCTAACTTACGTCATTTTCAATCTTTTCCGCTATGGACTATCTATCAACCCAAGTTCACCAATACCCATAACAATTTTCAATGGCACCGAATGGGACGACGGAAACAACTTCCCATCTTTTGTAGGTGTATTTGTAGACGACCCGCTCGAACTTTTTATCAACATTAATGCATACTCTCTAATCGTATTTTATGCTATAGTAATTACCACGATGGTTTTGGTCTTCCGAACAATCGCAAAGTTGAATACGAATACACAATTGAGCAAGCAAACGCTACAAGCTCAACGACAACTTTCTTATATCCTGTTGTTTGAGGTTTGTTCTGTTTCTGTTTATCCAGAACACAAACACAGTACACATTTCAGGCATTTCTGCCATTATGCACGATTGTCTTACCGATTTTGGTCGACATTTCAAGTATGCATGGATTGCCATTACCAGCAGTTGCAGTTTTTTCTGAAGTCGTGATGTTAGCCTCTCCGTTGTTGACCGCAACTGTAAAATTGGTGACAATTAAAACGTTTCGGCAATGTGTATTAGGTTATTTTACGAATACAGCGAGGGTGCAGTCCATTGTTAACACAACTGTTAACACTTGAATGAGTTAAACTGGATTTTATTGCGCTTTTTTTGTAATTGTATGATAAAACGGAAAATCTGACCCTACCTAAAAAAATTTATTAAGCACAGAATGGATACAACTCTTCCGGATATTCGTCATAAATGCGTGTGCTTTAAAACACTGTGAATACAAACACCTTGGTACACCAATCCACGCAATGGTTTGAACAATAAGCGCTTTTTGTAGTTGAGTGTACCAACAAAGGTTCTGACCCTTTGTGTTGTACCGTAGTATTCGTAACTGAAGGGCTACAAATCGCAAAATTGTATTTGTAACAAAAAGCGGTTTTGTTTTCCATCTTTGCACGCAATTATTGTGCCTACCGTATCTGGTTAATTAATTGAACAAATGAGTTTCCGTTTCGGATTCAAAGTCTACAACTAATTTCCGCTATTATAAACTTCTAAATCTGCACATTTGCAGGTATTTCCTCCATTAAAGATGTCTATTACAAGTATAATGACGTTATAAGTCCGATGTACGGAAATGCGTCGAAATTAGTGGTTAAATATCTGTATCGGCAATTGCCTCATAATATGCTTAAAAACTGGCGCTCGAATTATTATGTATAAACTTGTTTTCTGGACTTTTGCTTGGCGGAATTTGAACTTTCAACTGAGTGATCAAACGCTACAGGCGCGAAGCCAAATTACCGCTATCCTGGTAAACAGTTGAAAAAGTGAAAATTTCAGGCGTTCTTACCGTTGTGCACAATTGTCTTACCACTTTTGGTCTGGCATATCTGTACCAACGGTTTCATTTTTTGCAGGAATTATGATGTTTGCAGCGCTGTTGTTGACAGCTCTCGTCAAAATGATTACATTCAACACATTCTGTAATTGACTTTTTAAGGGATCTGATAATGTTCATAACTTTGAAAACTGTTACTTCGTAATTGAACCCTCCAGCGATCATCACACCAACGCAGCCAACAGGCACTCGCAAAAAACCCGACCGACTGCCACCAAGTGACCACCCGCGCGCCGAGGCACTCCGCGACTGTGCGCAAATCGATTTGCCTCCGTGGATCTTCACGTCGGCCCAGCCAGCCAGTTCGCATTGACAAGATTGCTGACAATCGGCGCGTGGACCGTTTATGTCCTGATTCATCCTTCTTTTCTACCCACTAACCCCTGCTTCGACGCCGAGATTGATTGTTATTAACGTTTGGTTACTATTCTGATTTGTGTTGTGAAGCTGAAATATGGGCGCTGGTTTGGAATTCCGCTTGGATTCTCTGCATTTGAAGTGCGATAGCAGCGACAACGCGTCCAGGTCCACTGATGATGATATTGTCGTCGTCCAGAAGGATAACAACCTGCTTGAAATGTGTCAGTGCAGTATTTGCTTCGAGGTTGGTTGAGTTTGGGATAGACTTTAGGGGCGGATTTACAATATTGATTTTTCAGAGATACACCAATGCGATCCGAGCCCCCATCACCATGCAATGTGGACACACGTTCTGCAAGACCTGCATCTCAAAGCTGATCACTGGGAAGCTGTTTCGATGCGTGGTCTGCCAGACTGTCAGCATCATCGGCTTCGGTCCTTTGAATAAGAATATCATTCTCACAGGTTGGTTTACTGTACATTTTTGGTTTGAAACTGACAGATATATATAAAACTTTCAGAGATCCTGCACAAATTCGGCCTTCTCGAACCCGACCCAGATGCCCCGGTCTACACGCCCCCGAAGACCACTTCCAAGTTGCCGGAGAACATCTTAGAAGGCATGGACACTTCCAAGATGGCTGAATACTCAGAATTCTTCCTGTCCGTGATCCACCTCTTCCTCCGAACCAAGTCCCGGAAGCTGCGCATCTTCGGCTCCTGTCAGCACATCGTCGACAAGATCAACAGCATCAAAGCCGCCATATCGCAATGGTTCGTCAACGCGGCGACATCCGCTCCAGCCGTCGATCGACGTCGCCCCATCTTCTCCCTCGAGGCCCGAATCACCGACAATAACCCCGATCCGGCACCCTCGAGCTCCGAGAACGCGCGATTCCGGCGCATCAACGGCAGTAACCTCTACCGACCGACGAATTCTCTCTTTGCCGACGAAGTTCACTCCATGTACCGTCAAGTCGCCAGCGAAGGCTCCAGAATGAATCAAAGAGAACACCGTGTCGGTGATAACCACATTATGTATCGATTGTTAGGTTGCATGTGTCCCGCTCGCCGAATCATGGCTCAATACCGGTACCAATGTCAATGCACTAACTGCTCACCTGATTGTATCCTTCACCAACCTTTATAGTCGTTTATTTTGTAGAATTGTTTTGAATTTGGGATCTTACACATTGTTTTGTTTGTTTTTTTACCAATCCGGGGTTATTTATTTACAATTGCGATTACTTTATGCTTTTTATTGATCGTGATTAAACGTTCACCTTAAAAATGAAGATTGATTTTTGACTTTTTGTATAAACTGGATTTCTGCATTGCCTGATTTCATTGCAATTATCATAATAAAAAAACTTTAGAATAAAAAAGTTAGCAAATCTACCAGAACTATTTTTGGCTGACTTTTGGCAAAACTGAGTTCTGGTAAGTGCGAAAATCTTGAGTTTGACCACTTTAAATAAGTGTTTCTGAGCCGTGAGAACACGATGAACTCTAAAATGCTATTTATAATTAGAAAATGGATCCACAGTTGACAAATTTCGAACTGCTAAGCGTGATTTTGGTAGATTTTTGACCATTTCGGGCCTGGAAAATGCAAAAAACTGATGCTGGTATAGTTAAATTACGTGCTTTAAACGTTGCGAGAACATAACTATTTCACTCATTCATTTACAGACGGAATCGGGTACTGTAATAGAAATGGTATTATCACAACCATGTTTGGCATCTGTATGTAAAACTGGGTTGATCCTGATATCGAAAAGTACAACTTATCCTCCGAACGGTATACCGCCAATGCCTATTTATGCCACAGATTAGTCAGCTTAAGGGTAGCGTCTGTGCAATACCCATGTTTGGCGGGTATTAGCGGGTGCAATCAAAAGACGCGTGCCGCTGCTTTTGGCGGAAGCAGATACAACAGTCATCGGCGACCTCAGAGCGGAAGCAAGTGTGCCATGGAACGGGTTGAAGAATGCAAAAACTGACGATACGTTTATTTTGAATGAGTTTTATGGCCGCCGCGTCGAAAAAAACGGTACAATGATACGATCCGCGACGCAGATGGGTATCTAAAAAGAAGTGGCGTACAATAGGATGGCTGTAAAGTGTTCAAAAGGGTGTAAAACACTTGTTAGGGGTGTAAATGAATACAATGGAAGTGGTAAAAACTGCACACATAAAAAAGTTCGTGCACAAAAAGACTACGCTTTCGCAACACTACGCGACGCGTAGACTTATGTCTACGCGTCGCGTATTCTTTTCATTAAAAGACTACGCTCGCGTAATAAAAAAACTACGCTCTGCGTATTCTTTACACTACGTTCGAGCGTAGTGTTTTTGTGCACTACGCTTTGCGTAGTCTTTTTAATACGCATTTTTTTGTGTGTGCCTGCTCTGTTTCTTAAAGTTTTACTTAACAAATTGAAATTTTAAGTTACAAAAAATATATAGTTGCAAGTTTTGTGCCATATGAAAGTCGTCTGAGTTTCAAATTCTTTGAAAATTAGCATAACAATAAAACTGCAGTTTAATCAATGTAGTTCAAACAAAAAGGATGCCATCGATCATCAAACCCCCACTACACATGTCCCCATTTCACACTCATTGTCGCCGGCACGCGCCAAGTGTCAAAGCCGACGAAACTTACAAGTTGAAACAAGCAACACTTTCCATTCGTCTGTTTCAAATCTGTCCGATCCGTTACGATTAATCCCCAAAAGCCATCGATAACCTCCCAATTCAAGTGGATCCTCTGCCATGGCATCCTCCTGTTGTTTGTTTTACCGCCGAGGCTGGATTAGTAGAATACTCCCCCTCCGATGCCGACCGAGATGGCCATGTATAAGTGCGCGCGAGACTCCGGTCACTTCTTGTTGTACAAGTCATACATCAATCCAGCCATCGGCTTTAAGTACCTCGCCGCATATGTTATGCCGTGTCGGGAGGGGTATCCAAACCCATATTTGTGTTCCAGCTCCATGCCGGAAATGGCCGATTGACGCTTCCACTGTCAACATGTTGGAAGGTTGCCGGTTGGATGTAGCCATATTTGACGAGATGGAGGCAAGATTTGTTATACAATGTGTCAATTTGTATGGGTGTGTATCGTTAAAACCCGGAAAGAGTAGATTAACCCGGACGGGGTTACTATTTGTCATTCATTATTGCTTGAAGAATGTTGCCAACGGTCAGCGTTGGCATTTCGTTACATGGAGCTAAGAACACTCAATGTTGAAATTGGGGTTTTACAGTACTTTTTTTACGCTATCTTTAGAAAACTGAGTCTCTTCGGTTCATTTTACTGGTCTTCTCTCCATTCAACCAATATCCCCACCCTCCCGTTATCAAAAAGCCTACATGTGCTACCAATGTTATCGCAAAGCCCTCCAATACCAATTTACACCTTTAAAACTGCGCACTGTAATACACGGATCTATTTCACCTTGTCCTCAAAGCCATCCCAATCCCCTTTGATATCCGCCGCCATCCTGAAATCGAAACCCCTACCTTGGGCAAAACCTTTGCACCATACTTCCCAACCTCAAAACTTTCCCGCAAGAACTCTTCACACCTCTCCCGGATGCGCGACCTCTTTGATGCGTGTTTGAAAGGGTAGCAATAACGCTTTTTGCCTACTTTTGGCACGCGTTGTCGGTGCCTCTCCTAAAACGGTCACCTGTGCGGCATCGCAAAGGCATACCGCTTCCTACATGACGAAGTTGTGTATCATGGGTTCGTTCGGATGAGGGGAAATGGATGGTGTAATCAGTTATACCGGAGGGGTTGGTGAGGTATTCTTGGTCAAAGGCGGAGAAATCGAAACTTGCTACCGATACAAACGCGGGAAACATGGATAGGTATTCATTTCGCTTTCATTACATTAGTTTTTGGACCTCGTGTTATGTTGCGCTCTCTTTTTTATATATGAAATAATGTAATTCATCCATTTTCATAATGACGTAGTCCACCCACGCGACGATGGCCTAGGATAGGGTGAGCATTGTCCAACCTTTTTTGTGAGTCAATCAAGTCATCCCGGAGAGGCATGCCGCACGCGTTTCAGCAGTTTGTAAATCACCCTCTGCAACATGGCTATATCGGTCCCTTCCGTTTGATGAACGGCTCCGTGTCTTCATTAGACGTGTTATAGCCCTCGTTTTGCAACCTCAAAACACCTGCGCGAGATGGCTATCACCGTTTTTATCGCTGGCCATTGTAAAGTCGTTTTTTCACTCTCCGTTGCTTTTCAAAGCTTGCCAGAACATGATTTCCGTATTTCCGTCCATTTCAAATGCAAATTCCATCCCATCTGGCCATATTTCCCTCAATTTATGTCTGTCCCAATCAAGTTAACACATTTCATAATCAAAATCGCCCGAATGCCAAATCAAAACCGCCAAAACCATCATCAAAATTGCACCTGTCGCAACAGCGCAGCGGGCGTGGCTGCTCTCAATGATCGACCATTTCGGGGTCTTCCTTCCTTTATCGAAGCCCCAACTTTGGTCGCCGCCTAACATCTTTGAGCAGCTTCCCCTTCGGCCTTTATTTGGAAGCTTCCTTTTCTTAAGTTTTTGCCCGATCATTGCCCGCTTCCAGACAGGACGTGCCATTCGGCACAGTCTCGCAATGCACTTTTCGATCCACTGACCAGACCGGACTGAACCGTGCTGGCGCCAACAGGCTAGACAATGTGCCGAACCTGATGCATGGCAGTGCCAAGTTATCGATGGTTGGAAAAGCTGCGGGGCAATAGCGGTGCATTGTTTTTTATCACTGCGCAAAGGGAGGAAAGTTACTTGGGAAGGTTACACCGGTAAAAGTGCATCAGCAGCGTGTTTTTGCCAGCTGTTGTTTTGGTGCCTAAATAGGGGATAGAAACTGCTGAGCCTAGTTGTTGATTTTCAAACACATAGATGTTTGTTTTTTTACTGTAAACTGTAGTAGGGATGATAATGTCAAGTTGCCATATTTTATCCCCTTTTTACACCTTGAACATCCGCCGTTTGTTAAACTGTTTCGTTATATTTCACAATCCACGTTTTTAAAATTTTTTTGAACTGCATTGCTATATACCAAATCCAGCCATGCCATCCTGACCACTGACCACAACCATGCCGCCCCTTCCCATAAATAAGCCAAATCTTTGTCGGATGGCATTGTTTTGAATCCCATTTATCATGTCCCACCTTCTGTATTTCCCTCGTTTGTCCACTTTGCCTTCCAGTTCCAGTCCCCCTATTGTACAATAGTAAGATTTGTGGCCTTCTGCGTCCCCCCTTTGATGAAGTCATCCCCAGTCATCATGGAAGTACCTCTGTTTTGATCCAATATTTCTTCGTGATGACGACCTGTCCAGCCGGGGCAGGGCTGAATGGACAACCAAAAAAACTACTGTCAATGGTGGTCGTCGTCTTCCGGAAGCCGTCGTTGTCGTCGTCTACCCCCAATTATGTGCCACCGGTGGTCGCTCGACCGTCGTCGAAGAAAGAGGAGGGAAATGCCATAGGATTGGATGAGGTTGACGAGGGCGAGGGCGACCAAGTCCATAAAAGGCGGAATTGCGTGGATGACGACAAGCTCCGCCCACTCCATTTCCAATTTCGTGTGTTTTTCGAAGCAGGAGCAGCGCGATCTCTTCCCTCCAGGGCTGAAAGTGGTAGAATAGAGGAATGGTTGCTGCTGCCAGGAGCCAGCCCTGTTGCGGAATGGAATAACTTCCAACCAGCACAACCCCGCTATCTCCCAGCTCAGCTCTCGATCCCCCCATAGCTCCACCCGTTCGGTGGTGTTACTGGGGCCGTTCGTGATCAGCCGCCAGCCATCTGGCTCTTCTTCTTCCCCGCGATCGGCCGCGCCGTCCCCACTTTTCAATTTCAATTTCAAGCACACGCATAAAAGTCAAGTGTGACATCGATGGCATCTCGGATCGGATACGAAAAGCGAAACAGTTAACAAGTGACTTGGCCGACCGCCTAAGGGCGCGTATTGTTCGTCCACCACCCTCCGATCAGTCGTTTTTTCCAGATCCTAGGACTGGCCATGTCTGTCTTCCGTCGCTTTTTCCTTGTTATTCGCTTTCTTTCTCATGTGTGTGTTTTGTTTTTAGTTGCGCCACCAAGGGTGCTCCTCTTGTTCTTGCCAGTCTTGTGCAACGGCCGATAGATAGGGTTAATAGTAGCATGTTACACGACGATAAGATTGCCACAGGGGATTATAATCGAGGATAATTACCGCAAAAATAGCTTCACATTTCGAAAAAAAGTACCTTCACGGAATTACAGTACCCTTTTTGGGCCTAAGTTCGTTTCATCAATACAATTTCGGCGTGTTTTTTGTGTTCGTGATTATCCACACCTGCAGATGCAGTCTTCCAAGTGTTCACCGATCGACTTTAAGTCTGCCCCGCGCCGTTAGCCTTTTACGGACGACGGCAGTTTTTGGCTGCATCGCCCGAAATCGGTCCGTTTTATTTCCAGAAGTTGGTGTTTTGTTTTCCCTTTTCCCGCCTCTGCCGCCGCCGTGTTGCTTAACTTCCTGGGGGCTGCTGCGCAACGTCGAGGCTCCGCAATCCTCACATCAGTTCAAAAGAGAGGCACGAAAAAAAGTAATTAGATCGGCCAGTCGCAACCCCAGGGCCTTCCCTTTCCTTTCCCGGAACAACTCCGAGTTGACGCGATGTTCGTGATCATCGACTTTGCCTCTCCGAAATTCGTAAATGCCAACAAACCAATTCCAGAGCCCCCAATCGTCACTTGACACTCACTATACCCACTTTCTTGCCGCTGCCTGCCCTATTCCATCCACATAGTGAGCCGTCAGTGCTCGTCAGAATCTCAACAAAGTGCCCAGAATTCAACCTCAACCTCGAGGCGAAGTTCGCGTCGAGACCCATCAGATTCCCGCATCACACGCGATGCGACGCTTACATCGCTGGCCGCTTCTACACACAAATTGCATTGGTTTTCTATCGCGACAGGTTGGTTTCTTTTTACAATGCACTTTTAAGCCGCCTACCGTACCCCTATCCACCCGGATTTCATACATCCATCACTTTTTCTCAAACTTAATTGAATTCCAATTCAGTCAATCAGTTTTACAATCCATTTCAAAAACATCTGACTTAAAACAGCGCTGCTTTTTTAATTATTTTCTCCCCTCAAAGCCATCCATTTTTCAACAAAGTTATGATTCATAAAATCGGGGCATTTCCCCACAGGCAATCTGATGAATGCATCACGCTGTCGTCAAGAAAGTGATTTGTCATTTATTTTCGAAATCCATAAACTTGGCTTGTTTTTAAATTATAAGGGAAAAAAAGTTTAATTGAGCCACCAGCATCGGTTCGGTTCGATGCCCTGAGGCGTTTTGAGTGACAAATGGCTCTAAATCGGCTTTGTTGCACCGACAAATTGGACTAGCTTGACAAATTGCTTGCGTGCTGATACACACAGTCATCGGTCAATATCACCCCCGAATAGCTTAAATCCCCTCAGGGCAAATCACTTTAATCAGTCTAAAAAGCTAATCAATGTACTTCCAGGTGCTGAGGATAGCCTTCTTCGCGACCCTATTACTCATCCTACCACATCAGACCCATGCCACTGGGAAGTTAACGTTGACAATCTGGGAATGGACTTCCAGTATTTGCTGTTCAGCCGGTATGTTTGACACCTTTTGACACTTTTTGGCTTTTTTCAAATGATGAATGAAAAAAGCATCATAATACGGGGATTTTGTTGATAAGCTTTTCCCTTTCGATGGCAATAGTGCATCATCATGTCATGGTTTCGTCTATTGGCCCACATGATTATGTAGTTTGACCGTTTCGGCTTCAAGGCGCCCTAAATCGCCGCTGGCGATCGCTTCCGCCAGCTTCGGTAAACACCCAAGCGTGCTTTTTGCATTTTGCATGTTAACTGCTTTTTTTGACACATTTAAAAAATGTCGTTGGGTTCGGGCCATTGCCCCGATTCATAATACAAGCCTTTTCAACAAAATTGAAACGCTGATGGCATCGTCTCGACACGATTATCTGATGGGCTTATCAATCGATAACAAGTTATTGCAATTTCAGCAGTATGCCCGAAAACATGCACTTACAACTTCACGGTGTGCATCGGTGTCCCCGAGGGGAATTGCAACTTTGGCTTGCTCGAATTCACCGTACCCCATGCCGTGCCGACCCGGGAGGGCCTCTTCTTCAAGTCGACCCAGCCCTTCACGACCGATTTGCGGATCGAGGACGATGTTCAGGTCAATAAGGTTGGTTTTGATTCGCTATTTGGGGGTACAGATCCATTTGCATTGATTTGAATCGAAAGAATGGGAAGAACAACCCATGAAAGGGGTTCCTTAATGACTTTTTAAAGACCCATCTGATACATGATGGGTGGCGAAAGGCAGACAGGTGGCACATTTGTTCGACCGGAGGGGTGTCCATTGTCTGTCGCGTGCCAATGGACTCGCAAATCGGAAATGACACGCGTCATGTCATGCCTATAGGGGGTTTTTGGGGTCTTTGTTTGGGGCGCAAAAAGTGAGGAAAGGGGATTCAATGCGCGAAGGCACCTGGCATGTCATCTCAAACGATTGTGACATTATGACTTTTTTCAAAGTTTCAACAAAAAAAGACCAAATATCAACCAGATGGCTGCCATCATGCACATTTCAATACTTGGGGTACTGTATCTTTTGTTATGCTTGCGGTTTGCATGTTGCTGCAACCCTAACAGGTGTGAAAACTGCAACCACTTGCAAAATAACTGCCACGTAATCAACTCCCAAACTTTCAAAACATCCCCATGTCTGGCAAGAATCCCCATCCCAAAAGCAGCAACACCATCTGCCGTCTACCTTTGCTCCCTATCCCCTCTCGCGCGGCCTGTTTGTGCCAATTTACACTATTTCTTGCCCAAAAAAGCTATCCCAGCCTCTAACCCCAAAAAACAAACTTCTCCAAAAGGCAACAGATGCCGGCTGCAATACCGTTAAAGGCATTCGTCGGCCGCGAAAGGGCAGACAAGGCAAAAACAGCGACGTTTGATCCGGTTTCGGTTACTTTCCTTTTTAGGGGGGAGTTATGTAGTAAAAATCAATCCAAACCATATGCGTTTCCGCACTTTTTGCTCAAAAACTGCTGAACGTCACAAAGAAGAAACACAAAAAAAGACAAATTACACGTTTCACATCCACACCTATTTTCATGCCCATTGGCGCCATCAACACCATAAGGTCGAGGGGAAGCTGCTTTCCCCGACCTGTAATCGAGCAGAATCTCGTTAAAGTTTTGGTTTCATGCTTTCAACAGGCGGTTAAAATGTCGCTGACCACTTTTGTACTGTCCAATTTTGTCGGAAGGTTCCCAGAGGCCGTTTTACTGTGTGAAAAAAAGTTTAACGATTGCTCCTTTTGAGCGGGGTTACAGCTGTTTCGCCCTTGATGATGGGGATCTTGTGCAATGTGGGGCTGGAAAAACTTTGGGGCAGAAATTCTTCCCCCCGGAAGTGCGGCATCATAATTCAAGGCGGTGAGGGCACTTTTTGTGGCGTTTTAATTGAGTCTGTGATCACCTTGCGCAAGAAGTGGTCGAAAAAAGTGAAAATCTGGTTTGCCGGGGGTGTCTAGGCGGAAATTAAGTTTCGCAATGCCATGATTTTGGGTGGTGATGATGTTGACAAGGACATTGGGTGATGAATATGGACAATGTGGGGGTCGAAAACACGAAAAACTGGTACAAAATTCTCGTATTCAGAATCAAATTATCCAAGTCCGAGCGAGAGCGAATCCCTCCGGCGTCGACGTACTCCATTTGCCGAAGATCCTGAGACTCCAGCCTGGCGAGACCCAGAAGTTCAAGGAAAAAATGGCTCTGGCGGCGATTGACTTCAACATTGACTTCGCGTGTGATCCGGACTACTATGGCGAGAGCTGCACCGTATACTGCAAGTCTGTGCCGGGGATCAATCACTTTGATTGCAATGCGGCTACCGGCGCCAAGAAGTGCCATGCCGGATGGAATGGCCGAGATTGTTCGATGCCGATTTGCGAAGGCGGATGCGGTGGCCTTGGAGACTGTATTGCCCCAGGGGTTTGCTCGTAAGTTTTATCTTTTTTAACTTTAAACTGTCAACCGTCCCTACCATAGCTACTTTCAGCTGCGCCGATGGCTGGCTTGGCCCTAACTGCGCCGAATGCCGTCCCCGATACGGCTGCCTCCACGGAGTCTGCTCCGAAACGCCCGGAACCTGCGTCTGTGAGGCCAATTGGACCGGGGATCTTTGTGATCAGGTCGCTGACAAGTGCCTCGAGCGCCCGTGCAAGAATGGTGGCCTCTGCAAGGCCAATCAAATGGTCAATTTCTACACCTGTGAATGCCCGGATGGCTTCGTCGGCAAGGACTGCGAAATCGACGTAAGTTTATTCTTCCAAATTGAGTTCATTAACCGCGCACTGGCATCTGGCATCCCAATACACTTCCAACTTGTAAAAACTTTCACACTTGCGCAACTAACAACCCCGACCTTGGATGGCATATTGCCTCAACTTACGATGTACCTCAAATTAGTCGTTGTGAGCCACCTGGCCGCAGTTGTCACGCCATTCCTGCGCAAAGACTAGATTTATAAGCTTGTTTATACATAGCGATATCGAAAGATCGACCATGTACTGTCATGCAGGCATTGCGTCACTAACAACCGCGCACGGGTCACAGGGAAGTGTGAATTGGGGCCAATAAGGAAATTATGTAAGCTAAACTGCATCTTCGCTGGTAGAGGGCATGAATGGCTGCTCATAGGGATCGGCGTTACCCAAATTTAACCAAAACATCATTTTCAGAAGGCCTACCTGGTCGGAATCGAAACCAATGTCCCCGAAAAGCAGATAACCCCCGAAAATGTCCATTGGATGACCGTTTTGCTGCAGAATATGGGCTTCTGGATCTTTGCCATCGTCTTGGTCCTGGTCGCTGGTCTCATCATTGCCCTGGCAATCACCCAGAAGAAGGAAAAACCCACAATTGGGTCAGCTTGTCGCGTCGGACGCCGGAACAGTGACATCGAGATGGACATGTTGCGTATTGAAGTGCCACCAGTTGGTCGAGATCGGCATTATAAGCGTGAGTTTTGACTTTTAAACTATTCTGTAGTACATTGAGTTTCATTTCAGCTCCCCCATATGCCGTTTCCGAGCTATCTCCCTTGGAGCTCCTCAGCGGCGGTCCCGCACCACCCAGCTATGCCGAAGCCACGGCGAAAGAGAAATCAAAATCCGCAGCGGCATCCACCACCATCGAAATGGACCCCCTTTCCGACGACATGTCATCATTACCGTCACCATCGACCATGTTGCCATCCAGAAAATCGTGATCTCCCCACCATCATCTTTAGAAAGAGTAATATCAATGCCATAGCTGTTTCCCTGAAGTCACCAGCCATCTGGCAGTACCCACGGCAACAGACCCCCATAATCAGCGGTTTTCATTGACTGATCACCCGCCAAAGCCTACATTGTCACCACCGTCTAACCCTATAACACTACTAACTAACCTAATTCATAGCTTTAACTTTTCATTGTTATCATTTATCAACTAACCTCCTCCTTATTCTTGCCCTTTGTTATCCCTACTGTAGCCTTCACCGGCCGGCAGCATTTCCGTGTGAACCCATTCTAATCATTTCCAATCGCCCTGAAATGACGAGTAATACTGATGCGGGGGCTCTGTATTTTCGGTCATCTCTTAATTGACTAACTTCCGGAAGTGGTATACAAGTCTTTATTTATTGTCACTTTGTCATTGTATCGGAGTTGTACGCTCTTATCTACTGTCGAGCAGTTTCGGGTATTAGAATTATGCGTTTTTAGTTAACATCAGTCTTAAGAATATTGTGTGTTTATCATTTGTTAATTCCGTTTAGTAAGATTTGTTAACAATGTTTTTGAGTACAGAGTGCATGAGAGTGTTTATTTTCTTCAATAAAAATTATAAAACAAGCTTGTTTGAAAGGGTTGAAACGGTAAAGACGTTGAGTATTATTATCACAGGTTGTACAGTAGTCATAAACTGCAACATGTAATCTCATAAAGTGCCAATAGATCGAAAAGCACACACTTCAGAACTATGTTCGATGCTGATAATAAAAACTGTTTCGCAGTAGAGATTCATAGCTACCTATTGTACGCCACTTCTTTTTAGATACCCATCTGCGTCGCGGATCGTATCATTGTACCGT
>KB454993.1:15190-51927 GCA_000341325.1 Panagrellus redivivus
AAGGCCATAGATGGCTGGTCAGTAACCAGAGCAACCGTTGTTATAACAATTTTTCGGTCGAGACAAAGAAGGGCGCGCTATACCTTGCCCTGTGGGGTTGTAAAGGACATTTATGAGTCAAAATTTGACTTCAAAAACCTTTCATAATTGAAAAAGACAACCCAAATGCCGCCCAAAACCAACATTAAATGGATGTAACATACTTTTTCGCACATTTAATGTACATCGATTCAAGCCAGACAGAAGAGCCATTAAGTAAGACGACGTGTCAGCAGCCCAGTGGGGACTCGGACATTACTAATGTGTAAGCGCCCGAAACCGCTGAACAAATCTGTCCCTCCTTTTCGCTCTGTCTTTGGATGAGGCCCGTGTTTGGCTTGACTGCATTGCTTTGGGGTTGAGTTCGATGGTTGTGATGACTCCACCTAGCCAAAAGTCAAACATACGTGCAGCCAGCCACAGACAGGGATGGGACTGTTTCTCGTTCAATTCCATCGTCGGAGGTTGTGCGTCATCGATGGAACTGTTGGTGGACGATGGGGGTTCATTTCAGAGCCATTGGGTTACGTGTGCTTTGATTTATAATTACATAGGTTTATTTTAACTCGAACTACTTATTGAAATGAGATGCGAAGGTGGAAGAAAGTAAGATCAATCAGATTGGACCTTCTTCGGTCGGATTATGCTCGGGTTCTGGGGCAGGTTTGGGAGTTGGCAAAGATTCGGGGGCGTTTATCGAAGCTGGGGCCGCTTCTTGAGGCATTTGATCGGGCTCAGGGAAGTGAGGCTCCACAACTGGTTCGGGCTGCGGCACGGATTCAGGCAACGGCAACGACTCGGAGTTTGGCACAGCGACGACCGACCCTGAAACTGAAACATCTTCCCTCGCCGCATCAGCAGAAGCAGCCGCCTCGGCACCTTCTTCAGCAACCGCAGTCTTTGATCGCCGTTGTCGCTTCTTCGGTGGCGCATTCGGGTCTTTCGGTGCTCGGGGCTTTCGAACACGCTTCGGCTTTGCCGGTTCCTCAGTCTTGACGTTTATGTCCAAAGGCTCTGAAAGACCACCGTAAGTAACCCATCCTGTGTATCTGTAATCAAAAATGAATCTTACGATCTTGATGAGGCCTGTACAAATGTTGACCAGGGAAACCGCTCAGATCCGCCTCGGTGACATCGAAGGTGCGAAAAACAACTTGCATTGGCATGGGTTCAAAGTATTCATACGGGTAGGCGGTGGCATTCGGATCGACGGGAGACATCGAAGGCTCTGGTTGCTGGACGACTTCTTGTTCTTGGGGGTATTCCTCGACATCGAAGAGTGGTTCAGAAGGCGCGGGTGGAGGGTATGAGTAGGCTTCACCGCCTTCATAGTCCTGGTACTCGTGGAAGACGTGCTCCGGCGACGCCGTGGCCGCAGCTAAAGCCTGCTTCTTCTTCTGGGTCTGAAGACGACGCATACGGTTCCGCTCGTACTGTTGAAGCTGTTTTGCGAGGCGTCTAAAAATACAAGATTAGCCTATCACTAACACCTGAAAAACTTACTTCCTCTCCTCCGTCGCAGCTTGTATCCGATAAAACAACCTCGAAACCTCGTCGGCAAGCGCTGTATTCTTCTGAAATGAAAAAGGTTAAAGTTAAACGTGTTAACATCATCAAAAAATTGAAGTGAGCGTTTGACGAGCCATTCGAAAGAGCAAAACCGAGCTGACTAGGCGAGTGTGGTGGGGAGAAAAGGAGGTTGGAAGAAAGGAGCGTTAAAAAAGTATCTAATGTAAATCGATGAAGAAGGGGAGAAAAACGGACTAGCAAAAGAGGCAAGGCCGTTTTGCAGCAAAAACATTATGTACAGAAAAGTAAAAATGGAAGGAAACTAGCTCCCTCTGGTGATATTAAACAAAAAGACATGACGGTACCATGTCTAGGGGCACCTTAAAAGCGGGTGGTGGTAGAATTTGTGCGCCTTTTTAAGAGCAGGGGGACACTGCGGCGCCAATTTGCAATTGTTTGCTGGTTTTCATTAGGTGCGAAAACAGGGCTATAAAGAAGCATCGCGCGGAGAAGGAGCAGGGAAAGGGGTCTTTTCAAAGTTGGGAAGACAAAAGTTTGACGAAAGTCGACTCACCAAAACCAAACTCTTCATACTAATTTGCATGTGGTGAGCCTTGTGGAGGTAATGAAGCCGCTCCCGCTTCTGGGCAGCTGTTTCACGTTTAGCTGCGGGTTTACGAGCGCGTTTTGGTTTCGGTTTTGGCTTCGGACTCTCGGGTGGAAGTTCTTCTTGGAGGACTTCAGCAGGGGCAGGTTCGTCGATGACGACTTCCTGAACTTGGACTTCGGCTTGTTGCGGGGTTGGGGCTGGCGGCGGCGCGGATGGCTGTTCCTGAAACTTTTACCGTAAAACAGAAATCATGAAAGCAATGACCCACCAGAATCTCAACATCAGATGTATCCAAATTGATGACCTCTGGCGATTCCTTCTTCTTGTCAGCTGGGGCCTTCTTCTTCCTCGTTCGCTTTGGTGGCATCAAAGGCGGTGGCCGCCCGAGGGCGACAGCTTCCGCTACGGCGGCAGCTCGCTTCTCTTCTTCCATCTTCGCTTTGCTAGCCTTGCGGGCTGCTTGTTCTTGCATACGTTTCTCCAGCTGTTGCTTCTGGAGGTGCTGTTTGACGGTAGGGCCATCAGCGGGATCTGGATGGGGATTCATTTGATCGACGATGGATTCAAAGGATCGCACGTAGCGCCGTTTCTTGGGTTTGGACGTCTTTGGGGAGGTTGAGGGTGGTGCTCGGGGGGCTGTTTGTTGCTGAAACGGCATCAAATGACTTTGAAAAGTTGTAATGATAATAAAAACTCACAGCTACAACTTCCGCAACAGTATCCTCAATAGTCGTATCAACCGGCTTCAACGGTTCGACCGGGGTAGAAGCCGGAATCGGCGCCGAAACAGGAGTCGGTGGAGGTTGTTCAACCGGTTTCTCAGTCACAGGTGTAGATGGCACTGTCTGGGGAGTCTGGGGTGGTCTAGGCATTTGCTGCGGCATCGGTGGTGCCTGCATTTCCATATATGGTGGCGCCATATCAGGGATCCGTGGATAGTTCATCGGCTCTGAGGCCATTGGATACATTTGTCCTTGTTGTGGTGGCGGTCCTGGTGGATACATGCTCCGTCCCGCATCAGTCTGTCCATATATATTCCCGCTGCCATCGAGATTCGTCGGTTGGGACGGATATGGCTGTTGATACATGTCATTCGCAGCATAGGGATCGACATACTGCGAAGCTGGAGGTACAGACGGCATCCCAGTCAAGGGCGTCAACATTGCAGGATTCTGTTCGCCAGAAGTCGGTCCAATGTAATCATTTCCATACGGCATTTGGCTATCATACATCATATTCATGTTCAAATGACTCGGACCATGGTTATATCCCATTTCCATCGAACGGCCATAACCTTGATGATCATGGTGATACGCGAATGGGTCGTGTCCCATATATCCTGGCGATGGCCCAGCAAAGAATGGATCCGCATTGAAATTGCTCGGAAACTCAGTATTCATGCCAGCAAAGCCAGAGCTTGAAGACGGCCCTGCATCCAAATTGCCATGAAATTCCGTCGAACTCGGACTGTTATCAAAGAAGCTCGAAGCCGGTGGTAGCGCTCCTATCCTCGGCTGCTGCTGGGATGGCTGTTGTTGCGGGTTCTGTTGATCATAATAATTTGACTCGAGCGAATTGTCCGGATACGATTGCATCACGGACTGGTCAATGGGAAGGAGGCTAAAAATACATCAGCACGTTACATTACATTAGTCAGACGTTCGTTCGTACCCTATGGGTGGAAAGAGGGGAAGGGGCAGTCGCGCAGTCCAGTCAAAAGGCAGGGCAATCGTCACAGACAAAGATCGACGGGGAAAGAGACGTGGCCGGTGGTATCGCCACTGGCTGTTTCACGCGATCGGGGGGTTTGTTTATATCGCGCTTGCTAAACTGTGGGTTTTGGGGGGTGAGGGATCGGTGGGGTTTGTTATCTATCAAATGAGAAGCTAAAATATATCGATCTTTTGGGTTGAAACTCCGCCCGTAAAGTTTTACGATTTTCAGTCTTCAAAAATGTAAGTTTTGATTCGATATGTGTTTCTTTTAAAGTCTAAAAGGGTCCCCAATGGGGTTGAGGCGCTTTTAAGTTTGGATAGATGTGAAAAAGAGCGTGAGTTAACGTTGAAATTTACAAAATTGGAACGATTCGAAAAGGGGGTTTAGATAAACTTTGACGGAGATTTTTATATTTTTTTTTCGCTTTAAAGCTGGAAAAAAGAAATGTTATGGGTAAATGAAGCTTACCGGATTCGAATGGTGTAACTATTGTAAGAATCCAACGAGATTCAACCCCCTTCCGGAAGCGAAGAAGCCGTGCTTCTGCAACTCGCGCACTTTCTGTCCGCTCCAATTTCCTCTTTCGTGCCGAGAGACCCTCATGCTAGCGCGTGCGCGTTGTCGCCACTCATGGCGAGTTCCATCAAGAAGACCCTCAACGCGTCCCAAACGCGCGCCTTCCACGGCGAGAGACACTGTCTCTCGTCGTCTGACTGTCATTGCTCTTTCGCTTGTTAACATTGTTGCCCTCCATAGAGGTATTTGTTGTATCGTTGTATTGACATATCTCATCACATCACCATCCATGTGACCCAATAAACCTTTGGCCAAAGATCCTTTATTGTGTGTCTACACTGGTGCATCGGCGATTCGGACCCATTCCAATCGCGCAGCAGGCAGCCGTTCCCTCTGGCATCATCAGCCAGTCCAGCCCGGACCCCGAGCGTCCGTCCAGTGCAGCAGTCCGGCCCGTTCGCGTTGTGCGTTCGGTGTCCGTCCAGCGCAGTCACCTCCGAGCCCGCGTTTTGGCGCGTGCGCTCGTCCAGCAGTCCCGAACCCGCGCTTCGATTTGCGCGCGCGTTCACCCCACCATGAAGCAGAACAACAACTTCGTGTGCCGCCCGCGCAGCCTCGTCGTTTCAACCCATCGCCGAAGTGCGCCGTCGGGGAAAGCTTACACTGTTAAGTATAGGCCCCGTAAATCAGTCCGCAAGGACCCAGCATCAGCATCCAGCACCCTCACCAGCTGCCTGCTCATCAACAACTTCGTGTGCCGCCCGCGCAGCCTCGTCGTTTCAACCCATCGCCGAAGTGCGCCGTCGGGGAAAGCTTACACTGTTAAGCATAGGCCCCGTAAATCAGTCCGCAAGGACCCATCACGCATCTTCCCGTCATTGCGAAGCTCTGCAACCAACCATGCTTCAATGATCGTCATCATCTCCGATCCATCAATCGACTGCTCCCAACTTCCATCAACTGCTCCCAACTACACCGACTGCCCAGCCCCCTGCGGCCCCCCGAAGGCCCTTCTCTACCATCGAAGTGATCCTTCTGCACCAATCGACCATCAATCCACCTGAACCACCGATCGCAAACTCCGTCGACCCATCGCTACGACTTGATCCTCATCGACCGTATCGATTCCATGATCCACATCGACCGTTTCGACTCCATGCTTCGACAACAGCAACAGCAACGACTCCACGTCCCCCGACCATGCCCTGAGGCCCGGCAGTGTCGCCACTCATGGCGAGTTCCATCAAGAAGACCCTCAACGCGTCCCAAACGCGCGCCTTCCACGGCGAGAGACACTGTCTCTCGTCGTCTGACTGTCATTGCTCTTTCGCTTGTTAACATTGTTGCCCTCCATAGAGGTATTTGTTGTATCGTTGTATTGACATATCTCATCACATCACCATCCATGTGACCCAATAAACCTTTGGCCAAAGATCCTTTATTGTGTGTCTACACGCGTTTTCCTTCCACCTCGCTGCCGATGGCTGTTTGCACTTGCACGCGTTGTTCGTTTTGACGACTCCGCGTCGAAATAACACTTGTCCCGGTTTTCCGTGAAACAGCTGCACACTCGCCAGTCCCCGCATGCACAATCCGGTGCTCGACTCGGGCGGTGGTGGAGGACTCGCCTTCAGTGTTGCTCTCGGTGGTGATAGTGATAGCAGTCGGCGTCCAGCCTACGGCATGGTTTCCAACGATGAACCCGCGACCGTGTCCGGCTCCTTCGACGACGTGTTCAGCTCCCCACGTGCTGCCTCGCGCACCCTTGATGGCACGGCCGGGCCTGACGTGAGTGGGAGCGCGATCGGATGTGGAAATGGGGCTTCCGGAAGCGGTGGGGGTGAGTCATTCTTCATTTTTTAAGCCTCAAATTTCAAAAATTTGTATTTCTGGAAGGTTTTTATATATCCAATTCTTCAGATCTCGACCCAATAACATCCACAAGCCGTCCAAATGGCCTCTCCACGGCTGCCGGAGTCTTCGCGCCCGTCACAATTTCAATGTTCAGTGCTTTGCTGTTTTTACGGATGGGTTTTGCCGTGGGCCAGCTAGGCTTCCTTCTGACGGCCGTCGAGCTGTTTTTGGCTTATGGTATCATCATTTTGACGGTGTTATCACTCTGTGCAGTGTCTAGCAATGGAGCTATCGAAGGCGGGGGTGTTTATTGTGAGTTTCGATGTTTTCATGAACTTCTTCCAATCAAAGATTGCAGACATGATCAGTCGCTCACTCGGCCCGGAATTCGGAGGCAGTATCGGCGTCCTGTTTTTCATTGCGAACGTATTTTCCTGTGCTCTTTACATTTCTGGCTTCACTGAAGCGTTGACCAATGTTATTGGTAAGCTTAATTTCTGTATTTCTTGTAAAATGTTTGAAATTTAAGGCTATGGCGACTCTTTCGGAGGCAAATTCATCCACTGTGTCCTCGTATCTATCATTATTCTCTGCCTATGCCTTCTGGGGGCCGGTATTTTCGCGAAGACAGCTGTAGCGGCGCTGATCGTCATCGTAGCGGCGTACATCACCTTCTTGGTTACTGTATTCGCAAAGCATTCCACGGCCATTTCGATCCCGAAAGACAATACCTACGCATATTTGGTGCCATCAAACGCTTCCGATCCTGATTCCGAGAAGATTGTTGACTTCAACCAAACTCGGACAGCTCTCTACACATCCTTCAGCTTCGACAGCTTCTCCGAGAACTTATTTTCAAACTTTACCTATGATTACTCTACCGGAAAGTCGACCGATTTCGCCTTCATGTTCGCCATCATCTTCTCCGGCGTCACAGGGCTCATGGCTGGCGCTAATGTGTCTGGAGAACTCGCCCGGCCGCATATTTCCATCCCGAGAGGCACTCTACAGGCAGTTTTTGTCACTTTGCTGGTCTACATTCTCACGGCGTTCCTCCTCTGTCTGACATGTAGCCGTGATCTGCTTCAAAACAACTACATGGTCATCAGCGATACCAATGTGCTGCCTTCTGTCGTTTTTTTGGGCATCTTTGCGGCGACATTCTTCTCGTCGATGAGCAACATGATCGGTGCTTCGAGGGTCCTTCAAAGACTTGCTCAGGACAAGCTTTTCGGGATGCTGTTGACCCCGGCGACGTATGAAACGACAACCGGAAACCCTGTGATTAGCGTGATCATTTCATGGGTCGCCGTGGTTTTGGTTCTGATGATCGGCGCTATGAATCGAATCGCTAAGATTACGTCTATTTTCTTTTTGCTGTCCTACATGGGCGTCAATATTGCTTGTCTGGCCTTGGAATTGACAAGTGCACCGAATTTCCGGCCAAATTTTAAGTATTTTTCGAGGTGGGTCCATTTTTTAGAAAATCGGGTCCAAAAAGAGGTTTCAGCTACACCTGCGCACTCGGAGCCATTTCAACAGCCGTCATGATGCTGGTCGTCGATGCCTCAATGAGCGCTGTCGCCGTCGTTTTGCTCATGCTGTTGATCATGATTCTTCATTATCAGGCGCCCATCGGCTCCTGGGGGTCAATCAGTCAGGCTTTGATCTACCATCAAGTTCGAAAGTACCTCCTTCTTCTCGATAGCCGGAAAGAACACGTCAAATTCTGGCGCCCACAAATCCTTCTACTCGTGAATCGGCCCGCAACTTGCTGCCCACTTCTGGATTTTGTCAACGATCTCAAAAAGTCCGGCCTCTACGTCATTGGCCACGTCAATGCTGGCACTCTCGACACGGCAGAATCCACATTGGACCCCCTTCAGCAAGTCTACCCCTATTGGCTGTCTTTAGTCGACTATCTGAAGATCAAGGCCTTCGTCGAGCTCACTCTGACAGAATCCGTCCGATCCGGCATCCAACAGCTGATCCGTCTCTCCGGTCTTGGAGCCATGAAGCCGAATACTGTCGTCATCGGTTTCCACGAACTCCATGCCAGTGAAGCTGTCCTTCAAGAAACGCATTTGCTGAAGGATTTGAAGTTTTCAAAGATTGGCCGCAGCGAAGTCGTCGAGTACTTTACGGCAAGTGATTTTCTTCCTCAGGTGCGTTGGTGATTGTGCTATCTTCTCCCTTCTATCTCGACTTCTGAAGTGTTACCCTTGCCTTTGTTGCTTGATGTCCTTTGGTGTTTTCTGTGTGCTCTTACGACATTTTAGACGAAAAATTGCATTTACAGGACCTGAATGCCCATACCGACCGCCTTCAAAACTACGAATACATCCAGATTCTGAACGATGTCATGAATTTGAATAAGAATCTTGTCATTGCGAGGCATTTTGGAAGATTTGATCGGGAATTGATGTTGAAGTGAGTCTTTTTGGGTGATTTCGTTAGTCTATATGGGTGTTTCAGGGCCGGTGGCAAGCGCTACGTTGACGTCTGGCCATCCCACCTCTTCAAGCCCGAAGACAATGGCCTCCGCTGGGACAACAGCTGTCTCTTCGTCCTCCAACTCGCCTGTATCCTGTCCATGTCCTCGAAATGGAAGTCCGCGACCCTCCGCGTCTTCATCTGCGTCAATTCCCTTCAAGACATGCATGTCCAAGAACAACAACTCAAGCTTCTCCTCCAACAACTCCGCATCAAAGCCAAATCCGTCATGGTCCCCTGGGATCACGTCGTCGCGCAGATGGATCGAGGCTCTGGACCCGCGAGAAACATTGCCGAGTTCCCGAAGCCCTACGTTTCCGGCATCAATGAAATGATTCGTCGGAATTCGGCTGACACGGCCGTCTCCTTCTTAAATCTACCCCTACCCCCTCCATTGACGTCTCAACGAGCCGAGGAATACATGGAAGCGCTGCGATTACTCACAGCCGATCTACCACCCACGATGCTGGTCCACGGCTTGTCGAGCGTTATTTCGACGGCATTGTAAAGCATAATTTTTCTATTTTTTTAAATTTTAAGTTATTTGCTCCGTCCATGTGCACAAAGTTTCACCTTACAGGAGTTACAGAGGTTTTTACGGTTGTGTTAATACGATTTTACATCTTACAGCATTGTAAATTTTGAAATTTGTCACTTTTGAGTTTACGATTTATGAATCTCTGAGTAATGAAGTTATTTTACTTGATTTGAAAAGCCATAAAGCTATCGTAGAGCGTTTCTGCGGGCCTCCTGTTCGAGCAAACACGCCTGAAAGGCTTCGAAGCAGTCACATTCGAGGTCGTGATTCGGGCGGGTCAGCATCATTTGCATGTGTTGGATGTATAAGATGGCTAATCTCAATGTCTCCACTTTGCTGAGGCGTTTTTCGTCCTCACTGTAGGGCAGGCATTGCCGGAGGGATTCATAGGCTTCATTGACGCAGCGAACACGGTAGCGTTCGCGTTCATTGCGCTTCCAGACGGTCGAGCCGAGGCTACTGTAATGGGACTTTGATGGATGTAAGCTATGGTTGGAAGGCTTACTTGTACTCTTGCAATTGGAACGGCAATGGCACCAATGCTTCCGGATCAAATGGACTGATTTTGGACTTGCCAGAATTCCCCTCTTTCGAGGGTTCTGGTTGTGGAGGTTGGAGTGGGGCGGCAGTCACTGGGAAGGTTAGATTCCCTGAAATAGTATCAGTTTAGATGTGAGCAGGTGATTCAAGGCCGTGAAAAGCGTTGTCAAAACTTCAAAAAGTAGCGCGAAAGTTGTGTAACTCACCCGTTTGCGCACGGAACAGATTAGCCGCGTTGATAGTTGATTGGAGGACACTCCCATACGTGAAGGCCGACATCAAGTCATTTGAAGATGGAACAAGATGAGCTGGTTGCATTTTTGTTGCTGTGAAATACACTAATACGGCTGGCTATAGCCTATTTAGGATGGGATAGATTGACTGATCACACCAAACCAAGCTTGATCCTATCCCATTTGCGGTATGGGTGTGGGTGGGGTATAGCCTTTCCAAGAGCGACTGCGAGTGTAAATAATATGTGGCAGCGGCGTCATGGAAGCCTCGGGACCCTTTTTGGTGACAGTCAATTCGATTTGCTCGCCGTTATCCTCATAAGGTATATTGTACACTGTCAATAGGACAGAAGCGATGTGCAACGGATCAACCTTATTCGAAGGGGTAGTGATCCGGGCATGTTTGACAAAGCCCAAATAGGGCCCGCTTTGCCCATCTCCGAAGCACTTTGCAAACAAACACCTTTTGGGAGGGTGGCTTAATTTGGTTATGATGAGTCGTCGTCGCATGTTCTGACAGGTCCGAGATTCGGGGTTCATGTATGGAATGATTGATGATCGGTTGCAGGGTGGGCATGTTGGAAATGTTTGAATTGGGGTGGTGGGGGTACTGTAGACATTATGGTGGCAGAGATTTGACAAATATAACCAAACCCCTGAATTGTGAATCAATAAGACACTAATTTATGGCCCAATTTACAACTTCAAAAGTGTTCGGACACAAAAAACAGACGAATTTTCAAAACTTTGGGTGGAAACATGCCATGAATCCGAATAAGTCGGAATTCTGAATCGAATCTGGGATTTGATGGTGGGAATTCATGTCCGAGGGTCTTTCGGTAACTGGATCTTTCCATTTTTGCCGAAAAACCAGCGGAAATCAACAATTTTTGCAACTACCAGAACTCGAAATTGGCAAAAGTCGCACGAAATGAGTTCTGGTAGCTTTTTCAACACAGTTTTTTTGAGCCCGCCTTTTGCCTTTCTTTTGCTCAAATTGTGATTCGATGGCATTACTACAACTCCGTATCCACAACCTTAAGTGTCCCGAAGGCATTAACAAAAAATGGGCGGAGCTTCGACTTATTTAGAATTGTAATTTTTTTGAAATTTTGATTTTCGTGCTTTTTAAACTTCTGATCGATTTAAAAGTTGTTTTTACCGAAAAAAAGTTGACATCTCCATGGAAAGTCGATCAATACCCGACACAGCCATGAAAACCGCGCCAAAACGGCCGCCGTCGAACCCATCCGAGGCCACTTGGCTGCCCTGTCCATTGGTTCAATTCAAATTCGCGCGGTTCGACGACGCAACCCGCGGGTCTTCTTCCTTCCGCCGTCGTCTGTCTCATTCGAATCGGCTCGGCTTGGTTGTTTGACCCAAGCTGCCGCCACATTTGGACCGAAATGCGCAGACAATTCTGCGCGGCTGACATTAGCTCTGTTGTTTTTTTTTGTTCCTGGCGCCATTTGGTTGACTTTTTACCCATTGCAAGTCATCAAACTGTACTTTTTCCCTGATAAGATGCTCTCATATTGGCTGTGATTCACTTTATGAGTGTAGGTCGTCGCCGGAAACTCGCAAATTGTCGGATAGACAGCTTCCGGATATTGATTTGACGCTCTTGTTCCATCATTTTTTCGAGTTTTTTTCCAATGTTCGCCTCCGAACTGACCTCCCCTCTGTTTTTCATCACCATAGCCACCTATCGTCAGTCGAACACGTCAACGAAGTGGTCGTCGAACGGCCGTGGGATCGGACGGCCGCCCAGCGCCTTTGATCGGTGTTGCTCTTCCACGTTGCCCCTGGGGGCTGGCTGAGGGCTACTTTGACGTTGGAATAATCCTTTCCAACACACCCAATTGTCACCATTCTGTTGTTTTCTTTCCCGAATAAGACTACAGAGCAGTTTTGTCCCCATCCTCCAACCCGGGGGCTCCAAAATGGCCCTATTCGGTCGGCGGCTGCCAGTCGCGATATATCTCAACCATCTTTTTTATGTCGTCTGTCTTTGGAGTCGGTCGGCCTCTGGCTTCCGTGCTCCATTTCGAAACAGTGCCGGCTGCGAGTCGTGGTTGCCTTCAAAATTAGTCTGGGCCTTGAAATGGCCGAAATAGCCACCATAAAAGTGCCATCAGCCCATTTAGCTCGAGTTCCGCAGTGGCTGAGAGCCACTTTATGGTCACCAAATTGATGATTTTCATTATTCCTCTTCTTAATAATGGAAAATCGAACTTTTTTAGTTGCTCATTTTTGTCAGAATTAATGCAAGAACAAGGAAAAAGGCTCTCTGTGATTGGGGTCATCTCGCAGGAGGTACTTGGTTTGTCGGGCGCGCCCGTGGCTCTTTTTTCCAATAGTAGTTGTGAAGAACATTCATTCTGCGAGCTTGTCAAAAACGAATCGAATGGCCTTGTCCGAAGTGGTCGTGGGGGCTCCCTGTCCGGGGGTTGGTTTCGATTTCCCACCCCAGCCCCGACTCACGCCAACTAACCAAAGTCGACCGACGTGTATGTGTTGGCGAGATGGTCCTGCTTACAATTTTACCATTTTTGAAGAAGAAAGACGAAAAGGAAACCGACGCCAATGTGTTTGGTTGGGGTTTCACTTCGAGGCCGACTGTCCATTAGTTTGCAGCCATTTTTCCTTCCTCCGTTCCGTTCCTTCCTTTAAGCTTATGGGCTTCCTTCATTGCGTTGCGTTGGTCTTTGGTAAGCCAAGGCAGGCGTTATGTTGGTCGGGGTCGACCACTCGACGACCTCTATGTCCGCGAATTATCGGCGGCGTTGGTTGGTCGGGGGCTCTGTGTGAGTAAGGCCGGGCTTGTTCGTCATCTCCGTCCGCAGTTCGGTTTCGCAATAGCACCCCGGAGGTTGGATGGGATGACTGACTGACCAGCCCCTCTCGAACAGCTGCCATTTCGTGAGAGTGTCCGGGATTGCGGTTTTTTCCAATTATCGTTCAAAAATCGTCTGAACTAAAGATCGCCGTTTTGGATGAGATAGACTTTTTTCGAAAGCCCTTAATGATATGATAACATTCGACAAAATCGGGTTGCCAAACGCTTTTATTTTTCGAGTAATAGTCGTGTAAAGTCAAAATTACCGTATTTTTGGAAGATCACAACTATCTTGTAAGTGTTCCTTTTGCTTTACTGTTTAAAACAGACGTAGAAACGATGTTTTTTAACAACTTGTCGCTTCCATTTTTGAATTCGGTACGGTCATTTTTAAGTAATATCGATTTACCAGAACATCAATTTTACATTTCATATTACTCAGAAATGAACTTGCCAATTTCAATAATCGATGCGACTAGTTGTTGGAAAACACTGTTTCTATGTCTGTTTTAAACGGTACATCAAAAAGAACACTTAAAAGATAGTTGTAATTTTTCAAAAACACGGTATTTTTGAATTTACACGCTTATTACTCGAAAAGTAAAAGCGCTTGGCAGATTGTTTTTTTGTCGAATGTTCTTTCGTCGTTAAAGGCTATCGATGGCGGTATATTTCATCCAATTCTGACAGTTTGAGTTTTGACGGTTTTGGCATTTCCGACCCTGTTACTGTAATCCAACCCCTTTCCAGGTCGCTGATTAACATCAACCACCCTACTTCCCCAATTACTCCAACATGCGTGAGATCGTTCATGTCCAGGCCGGCCAATGCGGTAACCAGATCGGTGGCAAGTTCTGGGAGGTCATCTCCGACGAACACGGCATCCAGCCCGATGGCTCCTACCAGGGCGAGACCGATCTCCAGCTCGAACGCATCAACGTCTACTACAATGAAGCCAACGGTGGCAAGTACGTCCCGCGTGCCGTCATGGTCGATCTCGAGCCCGGCACGATGGAAAGCATCAAGGGTAGCCCGTATGGTGCCCTCTTCCGTCCGGATAACTTTGTCTTCGGCCAATCTGGTGCCGGCAACAACTGGGCCAAGGGTCATTACACCGAGGGTGCCGAACTCGTCGACAACGTGTTGGATGTGATCCGGAAGGAGGCTGAAGGCTGTGATTGCCTCCAGGGCTTCCAGTTGACCCACTCTCTGGGTGGTGGTACCGGCTCCGGCATGGGTACGCTGCTCATTTCGAAGATTCGCGAAGAATTCCCTGACCGTATCATGAGCAGTTACTCGGTCGTGCCATCGCCAAAGGTTTCGGACACTGTCGTCGAGCCGTACAATGCTACTTTGTCGGTTCATCAGTTGGTTGAGAACACGGATGAGACGTTCTGCATCGATAACGAGGCTCTTTATGACATCTGCTTCCGGACCTTGAAGTTGCAGACGCCTACGTATGGCGATTTGAACCATTTGGGTATGTTACCGTAACCCAATGTCTTACTGTAGCGTTGAAATTGGCCCTTTTTAGTCTCCATGACCATGTCCGGCGTCACGACCTGCCTGCGCTTCCCTGGCCAGCTCAATGCCGATCTCCGCAAGCTCGCCGTCAACATGGTGCCCTTCCCGCGTCTCCACTTCTTCATGCCCGGCTTCGCACCCCTCGCCGCCAAGAACGTCACGGCCTACCGTGCCCAAAGCGTCGCCGAACTCACCCAGCAAATGTTCGACGCCAAGAACATGATGGCCGCCTGCGACCCGCGCCATGGCCGCTACCTCACCGTCGCCGCCATCTTCCGTGGCCGCATGTCGATGCGTGAAGTCGACGACCAGATGATGGCCGTCCAGAACAAGAACAGCAGCTACTTCGTCGAATGGATCCCCAACAACGTCAAGACGGCCGTCTGTGACATCCCGCCCCGTGGCTTGAAGATGAGCGCCACCTTCATCGGCAACAGCACCGCCATCCAGGAGCTGTTCAAGCGCATCAGCGAGCAATTCACCGCCATGTTCCGCCGCAAGGCCTTCTTGCACTGGTACACCGGTGAAGGCATGGACGAGATGGAGTTCACCGAGGCCGAATCCAACATGAACGACTTGATCAGCGAGTACCAGCAATACCAGGAGGCCACGATCGATGAAGATGGCGAGCTCGTTGACGAGGTCGATGAGAGCCATCTGCTCAATGACGAAGCCGAGCACGAATACGCTTAAGCTTGAAGCCGCCTGTATGCTTTTAATTATTGGGACTTGTGTCCGTGCACCCATCTGATAAGCCAAAAATGCTCATGCCTGCATTTTCCTTATCTTGTTTACATCTTTTCAACTTTGCTATTGTCGTCATTGATGTCGTCTTTTCCCAACATCGTATCTGCGTTCTATTTATTAACAATAAAACCTGTCCAAAAATTACAGTCAGTAGTGGTTCAAGTCAAGGGTTCAAGAAAGAGGGATAGAAAGACATACTCAGGTAAACGTGATCTTGTCCGGATGCAAATGTCCAACATCACCGGCGCATCGGATGCTCACATTACCATTGGGACGGATGGCAATCCACGTGATGCTTGCATTACCGAGGGACATCCGGAGCCAGCCTTCGGGCGGGAACTGCAGCGCACGGCAGATGAAGTAGCGGATGACGTTGGCATGGCACACGATGAGCTCGTAGGAATCCTCCTTTTGATGGACGCTGGCGCGATGGATGTACTTGCGGAATGCGGCTTCGATGCGGGCACCTTCCGTGAAGAACTTCTCAAAATAGCGGTATTCAAGAAAGATTCAACTAAAAACGGGTAAACCAACCTTCTTAGCGGGTCTCCAGTGGTAGCTGACGGGCTCCGGCGGGTAGGGCGCCCCTTCTTCGAGCAGGGAATCAGACTTATACGCCACCGATGACAGCTTGTCCAGGATGATATTAGCCGTCTCGCTGGCTCGAGGCATCGTCGACATGACGAGTTGATCGTATTTCAGCCCAGTCTCGCTCAGACGCTTCCCAAGCAACGCAGCTTGTTCCCGGCCCAGCGGGGTCAACTTACGCTCGACGGGATCCTTCGTGTCCAACACGTATTGGCCGTGCCGGATCAGAATGATGTGCCGAGTCGCCGTCGGACGCTGCTTGGCAACCATCTCCTTGCGCTTGTCCGCATCGGCCTTCTCGTATTCACGCTGATCGACGAGGCTGAGCGGGTCACGGAGATCCCAGTTGTGGTCCCAGGGCTTCTTCGGGAAGTCATCCGGGTAGTATCCGGAGGAGGAAAGCGACGAGGAACTGCTCCGGGTGTCGACGAGCGTCGCGGCAAAGGCCTTCATATCATCGCGGAAGTAGTAGCCGGTGGCGGCTGCCGCGGCGGTAGGGGTCAGGACCAGGCCCAAGCGTCTCAACATGGCTAAACGGTGGTCAGGATGATAACGGTAACAAGAAGGCTAAAGTTTAGGTATGCAAAACGAAATTCAAATCGTTAGAACCACAAAAAGCAGTTTAAAAACATCAATTTATTCAACTCTTATGTACAATAACAACAAATCATGACGATTACTGTCGGCCGCCGAAGGAAAAGGAGATCGGAGCGTTGCTGAAAATGTCACGATTAGCTTGATTTGCCCGACCAGACTGTGTTAAAATGGCCAAATCCAAGTGCAGTCAGCACTTTTATCACAAAAGCTAACCATGAAAAGTTTTCATTGACAGTGAAACTGATAAAAACTCACAACTTTGGCGCTGAATTCCCGCCACCACCTCCGAATCCCGTCCGAACAGGTGGTTCAAATTCCGGGGAATCGCGCTTTTTCGCATTTCCACTTCCAGAATCGTCATAGACATAATGGAATGGATTGCTTCCACCTCCCTGTTTCGCCGCTGGCGGTTTCTCATCAAACCTTGTCCGCCTTGGTTTCACCAATTCTGGCTCCGGGCTCGGGGACTTGTACCGATTCACGTAGACATCTTCCAGCGATTTGCCCTGTTCCTTCAAAACGGCTTCAAACTGAGCCTTGGCAGCATTCTTCGCGGCGTAATAGGCATCTAGGCCGTTCTTTTCCCAGCCGAATTCGTCCAAGTTGCTTTCTGGCATGGTGGAATAGAATCGTTGGATTTGGGAGGATAGCCTTTCGGTGGAGGCGGACATGTTTGGGAGGCGGATGTCTGCTACTTTGATTGGTTTGTACTGTAATTTCAATGATGGAAAAGCCTCAAAGAGGAAAATAAGTGACTTACATTGAAATCCTCCGCTTTTACCATCGGCAAACAAATTCCCGCTGGCAGGTTGAAGTACGGTACCAGTGGCTTCTGATCCGCCGCTGTTGCCAGGAAAAGCCGGCGTTTCTCAGCTTCCACTGTTGCTTCCAGAGCGACGATTTGAGCTTGGCAATGGCTAGCGAATTCACTGTGCTGCTTTTCATAGCCAGCCAAGGTTACGGCACTCTGGGAATGAAGTTTCGCGATAAGCGTGGACCGTTCGCCGATTTCAATGTTCCGCTCTGTCGTCAAGGTTGCCTGCGGGTTCTTAATCTGGCTCATTACCTTCGAATCGAACCACTGCTTATGCTCCCAATGTTTGTAGAGTTTGGTAAGTCGCTCGGATTCTTTCGCGTTTTCAGAAGCATAGGCGAAGAACTTCGAAGCATAACGGCCAATGGTGGTGGTGAAGAGCGCTTTCCGTTTTTGGCACCATTCAGCGAGTGAATCCGACATGAAGAGGACGAGTAGACGGAGGGGGCTGTCGGTATTGGCGGTTTTAACGCTACAAATCGGCTTTTATTGGCATCTTATGATAAGACGGATCTAAGACTTACCGAAACAGCAAATACGTAAACACAACTTCTCTCTCGCGTTCATCATGGCAGTTGTCTATGATCCAATGTTTCAGTTTCTAAAATTTAAGGTTAAAAATGCCGAAAAGTATGTATAACTCACAGAAATCGTGCTCCCACTAATCGATTCCGTGGCAAGGATCTCATCCAGCTCTTTCACACTGAATTTAGCGTCGGATAAGAACTTGTCGATCTTTCCCCGTTGCGATGTGACAAAATACGCATTGATTTGCTCCTAAACCCAAGGAAGGATTAAAATATATATAAAACTGTTCATCTAAATGACTTACATCGCTCAATTGCTTCAAAACTACCCTCTGCTGCTCAACATTGTTCTCACTTTCCGCGACTTGCGCCTTCAACACATCAATTTGCTTCTGCAACGTTTCAATGTCGATTCGAGGCACTTCTGGCTTTGGTGGAAGTTGTTGGTGGTGCATCGGTTGGGCGGCGGACATGGCAGCTTGGACTGAAGAAAAGTTTTATATAAAAAATGGAAAAATATATATAAAAATGCAAACCAACCCTTTTGCTGTTCCATGGCAACTCTAAATTTGAAGTATTCTGCATACTGCCCGCCTCGAACGAAGTCAAACTGCGGATTATTAGCATTTTGAGTCGCGATGAACTGTTCGAAGCCGGCGCCATTGGTCGCGACCGATTCTGCCGTTCGATCGATGATTTCTCGGAGGAGAGGATCTTAAAAGAGGATCTGTTTAGTTTATGGGGTTCCAATGGATGTTAGAATAACTTACCAGATGGAAGTGGAGGCGGTGGACGGTTGAATGAAGCCATTTTGGAAGGTCGGGATGTGTGTCTGAAAAGTGCAGCAAAAGCGAGGAAGAAAATGCTGCGTGCAATGTGCGTTGACCGCTAGAAGGGGAGGTAGCTTTGATTTCTGGTGCCCAGTGCGACATGCTTTTTTTGATGATTCGTTAACGTTTCTCAGATTCTGTCGCAAGCTCTATTAAATTTCTATTTTTAGATACAATTTGAATGTGGGCTGCTAAATTAAACACGATTTTGTGTCTGCTTCAAAGGTAAATGATTTTGTTTTGTTCAAACGTGAGAAATGCAACTGCAAAAATGACAATTTGTGTGTGATAGTTCAAATTGGGCTTTAATCTCCAAAATACATTGAATTATGGCATATATATTTGTCATTTTGTGTTACAGGTACAAAATACACATGTCACTTAAGTTTTATATTCAATGTTGACATGTGAAAAGTCACTTTCAAAAGTCAGCTACAGTATCCCGAGCCATTTGTAACCCCTGGAATTCACACCCACGAAAGGCATAAAATCCAATAGTGGTTTACATTTATGACCATTTCAACACTTTCAGGTGTCAAATGATACACAACCACATAAAGTGGCGGTCGAAATTACATTAATAGACAGTTGTCGTCATGCTACAAACATACTTCGAGGCATAGGTAAATTTCAAGGCGTGTTCATTGAGGCAAGTCGGAAGGCTCGGCAACGGTTAGGGACCGGAAGGAGCACCACCTGGTTGTCGTGCGAACAACGTGCCGTCGCGCGAGGGTCCATTATAATCGAGTGTTAAGGTGGGGCTTCCAGGCTGGCTGTCAACAAGAGCCGGCTAACTCGTCCCATGTCAGCCCCGGCCCAGGGCCATAACCCGTAAATTGCATCAGTTATGCATTGCGCAAGTTTTGACTCGACTTGAACATGGCTCTTTTTTACTTTTACCTTTTCAGCTGACACGGCATCATTCCAAAATGACCGTCCTGGACATCAATGACAAAGTAACCTTCTCACCACTCCTAAAACTGCTAATTGGCAAAATTCCAGGAAGTGTTCGACAAAGCCATCGCCGAAGCCGGTGACAAACTCGTCATTATAGACTTCTACGCGACTTGGTGTGGCCCCTGTCGCATTATGGGACCGAAATTCCATGTGAGTACCATCCCATCTTACTGTAATACAGTACCCTTTCCAGAAAATGGCCGATGAACTCACCGGTAACATCTACATAAAAGTCGATGTCGACGAGGGGGAAGACATTGTCAACACGTTCGACATCAAAGTAATGCCGACTTTTGTGTTCATTAAGAACGGCAAAACCATTGCCACCATCGAAGGCAACAACTATGACAAGCTGCATGAAGCCGCGAAACAACACGGCGCATAATTCCAATTTTAAACTCATTTTTATCGACAATTAGTAAAATTACAATTAATACAATACAAATCACTCGCTTATTGTATTAAGGTTATGAATTCACAAATAATAAATACGCCAAAACGGTAAGCGGGAAGGATGGATTAAGCCTGGGGCAGACCGCAGACGGCACACTCGGGACGCTTTTCGGTGTTTTCAAACGTGCAATGGACACAGGCCCAGGTATCGGCGGCGTTTTCGGCTTGTTCGGAGTTTCCGCCGACTGAAAACATGTTTTAAGATTGTACAATGAAGAAGATAAGACTTACAGTTGACATGGGTAGCGACAAGCGCGGCAAAGTGCTTCCATGTTTCGGAAGATTCCGACCAATTGACAGCAGCAACGCGATCCTGCTTCGTGATGGCTTCAAAGAGGGGTGCCAGCTCTTCCAAGGTGAACTTTTGGAGGTCATTGGTTAAAAGATACACCAAAAAGTGGAAGTTGGTAGCGAGATCGAGGAATTGGTTGCTCGAAAAGTTGCCCAAGTACTCGGCGACACGGGTAACTGATTGGATTTGGCCGATGGCGGCACGGTTCTCGATGGGGAAACCGACACGGTTCACACGGAAGGATTCAGATGGGTCTTTCGGCATACCGGCGGGGACGTCGACGAGGAGGTATTCGACTGGGAGAGGGCGGCCGTCTTTGCGGACTTCAGCGCCGTATTCGTCTTTTTCCTGAAGATTGACCATGTTTAAGAGAAAAGCGATAGATAGACTCACAGTAAACTGAACATCAGTAACATAATGCTTCTCATGAAGCGGCTTCTCCCGAGCCCAAGCCAACTCCATGTAATCGGTCGGAACGACGATGTCAGCCTCGGCCATGGCAGCGCATTGGTTCGAGACTTGGTAGCCGGAGAAGTTGATATTTTCCGAAAGGTCGCCAGAGGCAACAACCGTGACAAATTTGGATCCGAAGTAGCCCTCGACGGAGTGCTTGGTGTAGTTTTTGTATTTGAGTTGGAAGTGGGCCGCGGTGATGCATTCCGAGGCGGAGAGGAGGTATGAGTTCTGAAATGACACCCTTACAGTATGCCAAAAGGGTGGAAAAAAACGACAAACCGCATGACGAGTACAATGAACAGTACCCTTGCTGGAATCAGCGCTCCACAAATCTGTGAAAATCCATCCAACTCGCTTCATTCCGAGGCTGCGGCAAAGCTCATCGACGACCTCCTCGTTCGGGTCATCATCAAAAGCGACGCCCGAAGCTGTCGACGTCTGTGGCGGCTCATAGATGGCGGCGACCACTGCCTTGAGCCCGAGTGGGACATCTGGAAAGGCTTCATATCGCCCGATGAGATAGCCCACACGTTGGAACGAGGATCCGCGCCAGAAATCGAGGAAGCGGTTGACAATGTGCTCGTTTTCGATGGTGATGTTGTCAACGTGGCGGAAGCGCTGAAACCCTATGCATTAGCCTATGTTCAAAGATAGAAAGCAACCAACCTGTCGGTTCAAGGTCAAAATCGGTGGCCGACACTTGGTGCAAATTCCATGCGGATATGGCCGATGGCTATCCGAGCAGTCCAGCTTAACCCGAAGATCAATGTTCTCCAATGGCTGAAGGGTACGGGTCGTCTTGCCATGAAGATCTGTGAGCTTGCGGAGATGGGCATGGAAGCTCATGTGCTTGATCTCTTTCTTCTTGAGGTACTCTTCATCATAGGGCTGAAATTTATATATAAAAACCGCCATCCAAAGACAGACAAAACTCACATCCAAAGGCAAGCAGTTCGAGCACTTTTGCCGGGAGTTGTGACGGCACAAAAACGAGTCCATCGGCTGATTGATGCGGCCATCTTGTTGCTCGAGGTAGTCGTCAATGTCGTCGGTTTTCTTCTGAAAAGGTGTAGTCAGAATGGGATTCGGAAAGGAGAGGGATATAGACACTCACCACAGCCGCTCCATCAAGGACCATTTTTCGCTAATATCTCGGAGAGAAACGATCTGAAAGAGATATAAATATGAGAATGTGGATCTGGAAGGCTTTCTAAACGATATGAATACACGAAAGGAAAGCAAAAGCGGATCGAAGGATGAGGATAAGGCGAACAAGACAAGGCGGAGAAGGTGTTGACCGAAAAGATGACAAATTGTGCGTCCGCACGGCCGTTTGCGTTGTGCACACTTTGCCAAGAATGGGCATGCGGCTTTTTTGATTTAAAAAATTACTAATATTCAAGGTTTGCATAATTTGGCCTTTACTACAGTTTACTAATACAATTAAAGAACAGTAATCTTAAATGTGATATGTTTTGACTGTTTAAAGTAAAAAATTTTTACCACTTACAGTAATCCGCGCAAGTTTTGAATGGCAAAAGCATGCCTCTCTCGTCGTCTGGCCAACATCCCATCTTTCGCAGTATAAAACACCTGTTATGTGCGCGGGACATAAATACGATATGCAATACAACTTGTATAGTGGTCCGAAGGCGGTGCATCTTGACCACCTTTTTGCACTTTTTTAAAAGAAGAAGTGTAAAACGTAAGCCAAAGAATTCCAAATAAATTTTTATTATAAAAAGGTTTAACTTTTCGAAAAATTCAATAAAAATGCATGGTCAAGGACACAATGGGAGCAGAGCCAACCAACTATGGGCAGGAGAACCGGCCAACTGATCCTTGACATTCCCCGTACTCATTGGGCAAGCTTATTCCGCATTGCTTTCGGACCACGAGAATGCACAATCGGGTTGTGCTTTATATAGGCAGGTCTTTTCGTGAGGCACCTTTCGTGCGAGTTCGCTTAGTGCCACCCGACAACGAGAGAGATCACCTCAAGCCAGCCAGTTGACGGCGCGCGACGGTCACTCAACCCGCATTTCAATCAACGACCGGCCGAGCGCAGGTCTCTCTCGTCGCCTGGTGGCACATGCCTGTTTCACGCAGAACGTGACTCGCAATCCATCCCAGGCATATAAGGACCACCAAAATGCAGCGATATCGTGGTCCGAAGGTAATGGGATCCTCCTACATGAATCTGAGAATGATCTTCAAGCATTGGCTTCGGCCTTCGCTTGGCTTTGGAAGCATGCATCATCTTCTCCGAGAAGTTGGCACGCTTCCTGTAGGAATTTATATTCCTTAACCCCTTCTCCGCTCCCTTTACGGTTGAGCCGACTTTCCCATTGCCACCTCACTTGACCACGACATTTTTTTAATTTTTTTTTCCAAAAATTTATTTTTATTTCTTTATTAACTTCTTTTACTGTTAAAACAAATCTGATTAACCTTGTTATAGCCCGCGAAAACGATAAAAATGTGATAAGTGGCCCTCGGGCATCTTTCCCCACCACAATCCAACCGATCTGTCGGGGGTCAGATGCCCGATTCCAGTGATTAAACGGCAATCAAAGGGGCAAAACGGGTTAAAACCCCGATTAAGTGCAAATTGTGATCCGAATCTTGAATTCGGTGGTTGGCATTCATGTCCGAGGGTCTTTCGGTAACTGGATCTGTCCATTTTTGCCGAAAAACCAGTGGAAATCAACAATTTTTGCAACTACCAGAACTCGAAATTGGCAAAAGTCGCACGAAATGAGTTCTGGTAGCTTTTTCAACACTGTTTTGTCGATTCAGTGTTTTGCCTTTCTTTTGCTCCGAATTGCATGGCAAATCGCTGAGTTTAGTGTTGGCACTAAATTGGTCCAAAATAAACTTTCTGGCAAGGTCTGAGCCTTCAGAATTCTTGCCTTCTCCATCAAAAACACGGGAATCGCACCCGTTGACAGGTGGATTCCCGTGGAAATGGGGTTGCAAAATGCACTTTGGGGCTATTAAATGCAAAAATTACGCCAAATTGCGGCACCAAAAGGCCCCCGAGGGCAAAAACTGAACTTTTGCAATTAAATTTTATTTAAAAACGCCGAAAAGCGTTTACTGTTAAAATACCACTGATTTATGCACCATACCGTTTCCCGCTCCACATGAGTGACTCTGGTTTGAGCATTTCCTGTTTTCAACAATACAGTGCCGTTCGCGACGACCGCCTTCCGTCCTTTTTTGCAGACCATGGTCTTGTCGCCACCCAAATAGCACCTTTCGCCCCTAGCCTTAATGACTAGGTACTTTAGGCGCTTCCGCCGTGTTGAAACAATTCAACGGATATAGCTTTTGTCCAATATGGATTTATTCTCACAGTTGAACCCATTTCTACTATTGACAGTTTGCAGACGCACTTTTTTGACCATTATATTGCGCCATATGCCTGCCCTTTGCCATCATTTTACACGGCAGCTTCATAGGGCACGAACACGCAGCTTTCCAGGGGCAAACAATGCGTGCCGCTCTCGGAAATCAACTTCGTCGTCATTTTTTCATCACAAATTGTCTTACTTTTAAACTTTGCTCCAAAAAAGGCAAAGGCAGATGCACGCGAAAGAGTGCCGCAGGGCATGTCTATGTTTGAAGGGGATGGGTGCCGGACAGTGGCCAGTGGCTACTTTTGTTGTTTTCGTTTATTCGAGGGCTATGAAACTGGACGGATTTGTTAGTTTATGGTTCGAGGTCTTCGAGGTCTTCGAGATCTTGGACATCTTCGAGACACATTTGGCTATTCTTCGTTAGGGATGAGTACTTCCTCGATGAACACAACAATGGCAGTGGGCTTGTTTATCCTATTTGAGGGGGGTCGTTTTGGCGTTTTAATGAAGATATTTATAATCCCATCCTTTTAAACAGAGTTCAGATTGTTCTCTTTCAATCCTAAATGATAATGTTTTCACTGAAACATGTCTAAAGTCCACTAAAAGGTGCACTTTAATGGTCGAAATGCCATATGTCAGTTTTTACACACCCCAAAGCGCTGGTCAAGAAACACCTGGTCAAAGCTCCGTCACATTTCTGTTTGTTCTATCAGCTGGAAGAGGTTAAGCGATTCCAAAAAGCTCTAACACCTTCATTTCGCGCACTTGATCTTGCCCCAATGCCGTGGCACTCTCAATCTAGTCCTCTTGATCGGTGTCTCCAAACCCGAACTGGCGCCGGAGCAGCTGTTCCGTTGTTCGCGCATCATTCGGTGCCATTGGGTTTTATGGCTTGACCGGCATGCCCAAAAAAGTCAAAAGCCAATTTCTATTGAATGTTTGGTCATGCGTGGATTGTTTGGTTTGGGTGTTGAAAAGTCGGACGCCTTTTTTGATTTATTGAAGGATGTGCAAGCTGTGGATGGGTTTTGGGGCTTTATTTAAACTAGAATGTTGTTAACTTTGAAATAAAAGTGTTTTCATACTAAATTTTGTTAAAATAATTCAAGTTTAAGCCGCCCCATTTAACTTTCTCACAACTTAAGCTCCTAATTTTATTGCCTAATCCCCCTCCAAACAGTTCCAACCCATCCAAATATCGCCTCAGGGAGTCTACCCTGAAACCGTCAACCAGCTAAGTTTACTATCCGTCAAAATCTTGCCTCCTAGGAAGCTCCTCTCTCGGCATTGCGCAAGACTGATGGCCCTATCCCCGCCGTCGAATTAAACTGTTGCCCGCTCAAGTGTCAGCGACCATTTGTTAGCACCCATTGCGCATGCCCTCAGGCATTTCGGCAGTCAGCCAAACTTTTGAAAGTTGAAACATTTCAATGCTAACTTTTCAATGCCGCCCAGACCATCCCCTAATGTAAAACGTTTTGGCCATACATTGTTGCTTTGCCTTCCCGGGGTTCCTCCAGGCCGGCAGTTTGTTCTATTCCATATTTTATATGTATGCAAATAGGAACAATTGCTCGTTTGTGTGATGCCGTCCGGGCAGGCTTCCAAGAAGTGGGAGTCGCTGCCCGGAGGGGGACTTTGCAAGTCCTCCGGATGCGCAATTTAAATTTTCGAAGTCTTTCTTGGCATTTCACGGGTTGGCATCTGACGTTGTTTGCAAAACAAGTTTTTCTGATTTCAAAAAGGCATTTTGAATTAAGATAAGTCTTTAAACTCGATCAAAGCCATCATTGAAACCAAAAAAGCCGCCTTTGAAGCATTGAGTATTGCGATCGGCTCATTTTTATCTCTTTATTGCGTGTTTTACGAGCCAATTCCGTCTGCCAAGATGGCCTGTTGCGTTTTTTCAAGCTCTTAACTCGGGTAAATACAGCTGCTTTGGCATTGTTCTCCGCTTTTGATGACCAATCTTGTCTGTTTTGACTTGAATCTTGGCGGCTTTTGATTTTAAACCCGGTTTTATGTCAGCCTGGCTGGCACAGCACGGAAGTGCCACCCATTAAAATAACATAGACTTTGACAATTAAGTCCGCCGATCTTGGAAAACCCGTTTAAACGTAAAAATCCCGAAGGCGGCACCCGATGGTCAGTGATATCAAAAAAGTGAAACATAAATCGCACCCTCCTGTGCCGAACCTACCAATCACCAAGATTAATTGACCACTGTCCGAGGCTCGAGAGCGCCTCCAGGCTTGAGCACTTATCTATCCCAAGCCAGGGCAAGTCCAAAACATTGAATGGTTGTTCTTTTCGGGGCTGGCACCTCGTTTTTACATACCTCTTGCCTCGCACTGACAACAATTGCCGCGAGGGATGGGGCCATCTTTCAAAGCTTGAAAAACGTTCAATCTTGGCGCAAGTCCTGGTGGCAGAAGTCAATTTCCAAGTTTCAATTGGAGATGAGGTACAATGTTCTCATCAACTTTTATTGTGTAAAGTAAAAAAGTTGCTATTTTCATCTTCCTTATCGAAAGATCTTACGGCTTTAGCAAAAACTGTCAAAGTTTTTGATTTATTTTTATAAAAATGAAAAACTCGCATAAATTAAAAACTTCAACTTCATCAAAAAAGCCATCCGCGCATCTGTCATTAATCTTGATTTAGCCTTGTAAGCTATCTTGACCATCTCTGGCGTCGCGTTGGCCTCATTTTGATGCTGAAAAGTTAGCCTTTTACGATGGACAGCATCAGCATCGAACGCCGGCGCTTCCTTTTTGGGAACTCCGAAGACGTCCTCCCTTTTTCGTAATGGGTCTTACCAGCTGTCAAAACTGACACTAATCCCAGGTTTTTCGGTGCCGTCCTCCCTCTCGGCTTTCAATGGCAGTTTTCAAGGGTACATGTGATACAGTAGGCGGTATTTCGAAAAGTTTCGCCGACTTTTTTGACCCTTTGGCAATGTTTTGCATTTTGCATCATTAAATTTCAAATTCTTGCCCTCAGGTGATGCATCATAAGCAAAGTCACTCCTGGTAGGTGTCTATTGGCCCATTTAGCCCACGGAGACACAATCGAATAAAATCCCAACGTCCTCCACCTCGAAGGCTGTCGTCAAATCGGCCCCCGCGGACCTGTCATAACTCGTCACCGCTCACGAGGCATCATCAGTGCTGTTTGGGATCATTTTTGCGTTGGAAGGTGAAAGTTGCCTCGCAAGAGTTTCCAAAACATTCAAATTTTGAACAACAATAGACGTGAATCCCATGGAATCTCTGTTGTCACGCAATTGCATCCAATTTTGCGCACCTTTACCTCACTTTGAAAGGCCTCCAAAAAGTTGACATCCCCCAAGGCCTCAGGGCATTCAATCAGCTCCATCCATCCATAAACGACAAATTAGCGCATCCGATTTACAACATTTTTTCATCCGCGGACCAACTTTTTCAACAAAATTAGCCAAAGCGCTGCCCGGTCATCCAAATATGTTTCAAATCCTATCCCCTGTTTGATGTACTTTATAATTGCGTCCATTCATCTGTAACGCTTGACCATGGATGCTTATTGCGCATATGTTTTGTGTTTATCTTCAATAATTTCAATATTGTTCCCACAGTTGCTCACTTTTTATGCAATATGCATGGAAGAATCTTAAAATATGCGTCACCAAATCTGGATTGTAAAAAAATACTCGAAAAGAGGGTGGAACACACGTTCCCAGCGGGCATCTTGACTGTTTTCTTTTGATGGGTCTTTTCGAGACGGATTCAATCGAGTTGGGTGGCTTGAAGTTTTTTGAGAAGAATAGAGTCTATAAAAAGTTAAGTTTGGGGTTTTGGCTATGCATTGGGTTAGTTTTTGGCTTGAGTACTCTATAAAAGTTTTTTTTGTCTCAAAATTAATTTAAAGTTGGAATTTTTACAATTTTTTTTTATAATTGAAAGTTCTCGAAAAACTGCAACTTATTGACCATTTTTGCCACTTCTTTTAATCTAATTGAATTATCTGTCGCTCTTGTTTATCCTGCCCGTATCCGGAAGCCCGATTGACCCTGCTATTGTCCCCAGAAGGCTCGTTCGATCTGCCCCTTTGTAATGCGACAACGTTTATGTTCGGCCTATCTAATGGTTTGGTTAATGTACACAGACTGTCTGTCCCCGAGGCAAATCAAAACCATCGTCCCTCCACGCAAAACCGCTGCCAATTATAATTAGCGCACCCAATCGACCACCCGCGCACGCACCCACCAAGGCAATTGACACTTCCGATTGTTTTTCGCGCTTTGCTTTTTCACACTTCAACTCAATCCGCACACTTTCGCGCAACAGCCGGCTGCCATCTGTGAAACTGTATCCATCTAAATATCTCGATAACGGTCAGCGAGATCAAAAATGTCAAGTTGATTGATCTCGACGAGATTATTGCCTGATTCGAATTGCCATCGATATCAACACGCAGTAATAGGCCCCCTTTTAACTGTAAATCTCCAGTCAGCTGGCCATGTTTTATTCAATGAAATGCCACGGCATGTGTCTCTTCACGTTCGGTCCTCTGATGGGAGCGGAAAAGGGAGCTCCCGGGGATGTGCTTGTCCGCTTACTTAGCCGGTTGGCTAGCCGCCGTGAGTCGCCGGTCTCGGACAAAGTGTACGGAAGAAGCGGCACGACACTGACTGAAAAAAGTGCGCCAAAAACACAAAAGATGCCTTTCTTGGACAACGCCCTGCAGCCCTGCAGGCATGCGTTCCATCGGGCCGAACTCAACTGCCCCCGCGGGCATCTTTGAAATAATTTTCAACGGCTTCAATGTTATGAGTAACCTTTTTAGGGCTATTTTTGTGCTTTTTTGTGTTTATTAAAATTTGCTAATTATCACTGTTCGCTAATTTTGTGCGAATAGCCCCCTCGCATGGATGGTATTGTGTGCTAATGCGCGGATCCTCATTAAAACACAAATGTTACCTTTTTGTTCATTTTATCTATTTTTCCATCTTTATCTATCAAAAATGCACCAATAAGCAAGATATCGAATCACGCCCCACGGCTACCCCCAACATCCTCTTTTCCTTCTGCCTACCAATGGTACTTTGATATGGATATTTTTCATTCCGACACACATTTTTTCCCATTGACGACAACCAACGCCAATGGCATTCACACTTTTTTTTTCACATGACCCTTCTTAGGTTAAAAAGACATGGGGACGCGTTTTCGTTGAGATTGATTTCAACTTTTATTGCCATTTTCACGTAACTGTGCGCCAGTTTCGTTATTTTGGCGTTTTTCTTTTTCGAGACAGTTTTAGCATTATTTTTGTTGTTTGTTTACATATTTGTTTATATTTGCCTTCCTCTTCAGGCCATATCGCTTCGTGCCACCACCCAAGAAAGCAAACTCAAGTGCCTTGGGTTGACTCAGTTTCACTATTTGGATTTCCATCGCAAATCGCGTCGAGACACATTATACAATAGTATTGTCAGGTTCGTTTATTTTTACATTTTTCTTATATAAATTATGTTTTGCTACATTAGTGAGATCAAAATTAACAAAACCAATCCAAGTCAGAGTCGTCATTAGCCTGTTTTTTTTTCTGTTACAAACCCATTCCACCGATGCATTTCATTACACAGCTTTCTTACATTAGACACCCATATCCATGTCCTGTCTGACTTCCATGAAAGTTGGAATTAATTATTTTCCTTTTCCTTTTTTATGTTGGAATGCAGCGATTTTTAAAGCTACGTGATGTCGCTTCTGTCTTTTTCTTGAATTTTAAATTATTTTTCGATGAATTTTTGGACTTGAAACCAACTTTTGGGCACATAAATCATAAACACGCCTTCTCCATTTTATGTGTTTTTTAGTCCTACCTATTTTTATTAATGTTTATGTCTCACTGAATATGACTATGACTGCATTAATGTAAGCCTACGTGTTTTTGCGTTTTGCATTTGTAGAAAAATTTATATAAGCCGCCCTTCCTGCTTGTATAAACTTTGACATTAGACGCAGTGGTTTGACTGTCCAAAATGGCATCATCTTTATGCGTTGGACATACGAATAATCCTTGAGATTCTATAGTTAGAGCTTTTTCCGTTCTCACAAAAGAGGTGTCGAGGTGTGGTGTTCGATTATGGCTGGCACTGGCACTTGCTGGACGCCCTCGGGTCATGTTGCATTTTTCTCTATGGAATGTTGTTATGCCGCTATTTTGCTGTTTTGATGGCAGCTGAACTTTTCTTATTTTTCTTCATCGAACATAGTTGAAACCGACCGATGTTTTGCAAGTTTTGAGCCTATTTTTACCGATCAAAACGTGCTCTAATCGAATTTTCTCACCATAAATTATCCATTACAACCCCTAAAAATACGGAATACGACGACTTTTCACCCTATAAAGTTTCACTTTTTACTGTTCACTGGAATAGCGATGTCACTGACCTATGCTTAGTCAGCCATCGCTAAATACGGAAATGGAATTGACCGTTCAAAAAGAGTGCCCTTTGAAGGTTCACAGACGGCAAAAACCGGAGGAAGAAGTATCTCTGGCTTTGCTAATGACCACGAGCAGACGCATCCGAAGTCATTCTACCAGAAGGAAATCGCGACCACTGCCCAAAAAAGGGAGGGTTTCTCGCGCTCATCTTACTTAATCCCATTAAAACAAAGGAAAAGCCTACCGACTTTGTCGCGCAAAAACCGAACCGCAATTCGAACTAGAGATAGTGAAGTGAATGAATTCACATGGCTCAATCCTCTTTTTTTGAAATGGAATGAATAGATTTTCACATTGTCGAAACCAAACCCCCGAGGCGATGATCACCGTTGTTTATGGGAGGAGGCTTGCTTGGATGCCTGTAATCGTCGTCGTCACCGTTCCGAGGGCACATAAATCGTTTCCTCTAACAAACCTTAATTCCAAGGATAGGTGTCTGGAAGTGATGGGAACCGCTTTGCAGCTTTGCAAATGTGTGAAGCTGGTGATTACAGGGTAGGAGAGGCCTGCCTGTGAAACGGTGATTTGTTCTATCCATGACACATCAGGGGAGTGGGGGAAGGCGAACCGTTTTTGACTTACTGCCACCCTTTTTAGAATTTGGATGCGGATTTTGGTAGTACGCGCATAAATGGCCCCAGGGCAAAGGCTGTACGATGGCATTTTTAAAGAAACTGGGCTAGGGTGCATTGGCAGCTGCATTAGGGTCGATTCGCGCATGGGTCCTCCGTTCGGAAACGAATTTAATTCGCTCCATTGCGCGAGTTTGTTAGGGGAAATCTAATTTGAGACATATTTTGGCTAATTTTTTAAAATTGATACGTTTTTCGGTCTTTTTACATTGTGATATTGCAATTATAACCGCTTTTTCACTGATTGTTACCTCTTTTTTTACAAATTTTGTCACTCCTTGATGGTCCCGCAACGATTGTCCGATAACTTGTTTCAATTGAAGCGAAAACGCTTCCATAATCCCCTCCGGAGATCATGTCCTCCAACCAAAAAGGCGCTAATCGGTGAAAATTATCTGCCAAAAAGCATCCCCGCCTCCACCCCCTTAGGGCATGTCCGGCACCACGGCATCCCGTTTTGACACGTTCCAAATACAACACCCTGGGTCTGGTCCAGCTGGAACGAAGAAACGAAGGAAAGCCTTGTCCATCTCAAGGTCTCTGTTTCCGTCGTGTCTTTTTTCGAAGACATCCCTCCTCGACCACGGCACCGAACAGCCTCGGGAGAAAGCGAAAGCTGCCAGAATCATCATCGTTTGCTGGTTTTTGTAACACAGCTTGGGGCTCCTCTCCCGCATATGGACACGCCAGGGCTACCACGACCCCCAGAAAAGTAGGACATCGTTTAGTTAGCCGCTTAGAGGGTTGCTTCCCCGGTCTGGCGGGGCTTTGTTTTTATGAATGATAAAGCCGGAAAAGAAACATGGCTACAGAAGTTCAGCTTTACTCCCTTTTTAGAAAGTCCCATTGTGTCATACAGTCTATTACCATACAAAAAAACCCTTTTGAAATCGTATTTTTGCCTAGCGTTCCATATTTTGACCAGATCTATCCCTTGTTTTGACCAACAATCCAATATTAATACAATCCAAACCGACTTCCTCCTCCCAGGCTTGCGAGACAGGGCCAAATTTGTTGCGCCCGAAAACTTTGAAGCGTCGTTAGCACCACGCAATGGCACCTTTTTATGGGTGTCACTAACCAAAAGTTAGCCGCCTATAGCCTGCGGGCCAGAATGCCGTGACCTCACATCAGCCTTCAATGTGGCTACTATTTTTTATTGGCGTGTCAATTTTACTGTTTTTTATACATACACTTCTTTGGTAATACCGTTAAATCAAAATTTATATATTTCGACGCCAATCTGTTTTCATATTTACATTAAGACTCCGGAAACGCCTTTTTTACAAAACAATTTTTTTCTAAATTTCGGTCTCGCCTTTTTCCGTGAGTACAATCATGACAGAACGGCCGACCGATGGATGACTGATGGCCAATGGGTTCGGTTCTTCCACGGGCGCTTGTTTTGACGAAAGAAAGGAAGGGAAGCGCTGAGATTCTGAAAGTTGCAGAGAAAAAGTTTGAATAATAATGATTCTCCAGGGAGATATTAGCTCATGATTAAGATTTACACTGGCGTTTTTGTTTTTAAGGAGGGTTGTAGCTGGTCTTGATGGACTTGGTTCTTAAAAGGGCGGTGTTTTTACGCCTATTTTTTTATTAAGTCGCATTATATCAAAAAGCATTCCATTTCATGCTTAATCTAAACCGACAACGTGTGCCCCCACGCGTTTCGGAACGCTTCTTGACTCGACTTCGAGTACCTTTGAAAAAAGGGAGTTACTTGAGGGCCTGGATTCATGCGTCAACCAGATAGGCTGAAATCATTCATTTCCCCACCCCAATGAAGGACTGCGTGGGCGTTTCTTCGTCTTTGATGGTCTATAAGTCTAAATGAAGCGTTAACCCAAATCTAGGCACTCAATTTTTGGCCTTTTTTTGAATGAAAACGGTCCACATGGCCCACTTTCCTGCCCTGAAGGCCAAGGCAAGCCTAGGAGCTGCGCTTCTTTTACCTTTGCTTGCTTCCGACGACCAACAGACTTTTTGATTCATAAAATATTAATAATTTCGGGCCTCACAGCAGGACAGAGGGCCGCTGGGCATGCAAGCCCGGTGGCACCGATGACAACCACGAACATGGCCCGGCGGCTTGTCCTTTTTTAAAAACGATTGCTCACGGCACGGTCCACAGGTGGGAACAGTGAACTTTTGGGGGGTGGTGATAAAGGTTGCCCTTAGTTGAAACTGATAAAACTAATGGTTTTAAAAGTGTAAAATGCCTGTTTTTATTCGAAAACAATAATAAATCACTTTTTCGAACCGTTATTCAAACCACAAAAAGTTAAATTTCGTCTCAAGAGTGCACATTGACCTCCAAATATACGTGTATTTCCGCAGAAACAAAAAACAACGTCAGAAACTTCCCTTCGCGTGTCGCATCCGTCGTTCAAACCAGAATGTCTAAACATATCCGTACTTTTCACAGAACTATAAAAACGTGTTAACCAAGTGTCACTCGAGCACACTTTGACAACCATCAGACGTGTTTTTTGCCGTTTTATTGTTTCCGTTTTTGACAGCAGTCGTTTTTCAGGGTGCCATTTGATATTGTTATCATTGAATCGTTATTGAAAGCGTTCCAATCGGTCTCAGAATCCTTCCATAGTCTTTATTTTGCCTTTACAACTTTCGCTCCATCCAACTTTTTCATAAAGTGCATCTGCGTCTGCATCTGACCACTCATCCTGAAGGAATGAATCTTTCTTTTAGCATCTCCATAACGAAATCCATGGCCTTTGCCTTCTTTTGACTGAATTAAGTCATTCGGAAGTGCATCAGGGCTGGTGAATTTGGATTCTTTGTGTCTGTCGTGTATTTTTTTTTGTCTTTTTTCTCTAATGGAATGTTTATTTTGTGGGTTTGGGGCTTTAAATGACGATTTTGACGAGGATTGTTGGAAATTTTGATCTAAAAGACAACATTATTCTATAATTTAACAAAAAATGAAGCATAAACATGTTTAGATCGCCTCTTCTTACCTCCAATTATGCCCCAATGATACCCTCATCAAAGGCTATCCCGTATTTTGCTCATTACCACAGTGCCTTTTTATCTTGATTTCTACCAAAATGCGTCCACCCAGAGCACCCAATCGCGGGGCTGGTGGTGGCTACGGCATACGAGGGCTATCAAATCCACTGTCTTGGCTTGTGTTATTGACAGTTTTGGCGATAGGACGATGTGAAGGTCCGGCGGCGGCACGAGACGGTAAGGTTTTTTCACTTTTTTTATCCATTTGTTTGAACTTGTGTGTTATCCAAAAGTCTTGTTTTGTCTTTCCCTCATTCTGAGACCGATTGGATAGACCTACCCTTGTGTGTTTTTGCAGACTGGATATACCAAAACTATATCCAAGCACTGTCGTGTGAGTTTGAACATTGCAGGGAATGGCTATCACTTTGAAACACTCATTTCTTGTAAATTTTATAACTAAAATGTATGTTTAGATGGCCCCACCCTCCTAGTCAAGCCAGATTCCTCCATCGTCCCTGCCGATACTCGTGTCAGCTTCTTCTGTCGTGCCGATGGTAATCCCATTCCGACTGTCGTTTGGAGGCGAAATGGCGACCCAATCAGTGATTCAAGATTTACGACAAAAACACTTACTAATGGCCTATCAACACTTCGGATCGATCCAGTCGAATTATCTGATAACAATTTGACGATATCTTGTACGGCAGATAATGGTGTTGGAAGTCCGATCAAGGCTGAAGCTGTTCTTACTGTTTTGGGTTACGGTATGTAGATTAAACGTAATTTTGGGTTAAATATGGCAGTTTGGTATTTCAGAACAACTTCCAAGCGGTTTCCCAGAAATCGAAGCCCATCCAGTCCTAAAATCCGTCGAACAAGGCCGAACCGCGTATGTCACTTGTCGCGTCAAAGGCAACCCCCGCCCACGCGTTCTTTGGCTCCGTGATCTCATGCCAATCGATATTAGGTCTAATAATCGGTATTCTGTTTCGACGCTAGGGAATCCTGGTAAGATTTTGATTTATTTTTTGCCCATTAAAACCGTTTTATGTTTGCTTTTTACTAATTTTCGAAAAGAACCCTCAAGTTTGAGGATTCATTTCAAACTTTTCGAAAATATTGTCCCTTAAATTGTTATATGTGTGCTTTCCTTACGTAACTGACTTGCTAATCCGTCTGTACTAACTTTCCCGAGCCAATACTTACCCTGCTTGAATCACTGCTTTCCTAGACTATCGTCGCAATGTCATCGGTAAGACGCTGTTTTTGATTTTATCGTTGACATTTTTCACCTTTTTAAGTTTTTAACCACTTTTTGCAACTTTTTAAATCACTTTCACCCTTTTTTCAATATTGGCCTAAAACCCAACTTTTCGAAATCCTAAGTTCTGTATTCTGTAACTGCCGGAAACGACCCCATCAATCACTTTTTTCACACCGATTGCAGCCATTTTTTGTTGTTTTCTTTCACAACAGATCGAATTGAGTTGACTGAATGAAGAACGATCGTAAGATGTCTATATTTTCTTTATGTTTCTGCCCCTGTGGAGTGTTTTACGATCGCCGCAGCACCGGAACACCAGATGTCGTTGTCAGTTTTTATGTCTTGCGCGGATGATCCATTGGGTTTGGACTACTGCTTTTTTCACACTTTGGCACATTTTTGCTTTTAACGAAAGAATATAACAGATTTTATGGATAAGTGCAATTTACAGGAGCGCTGATGATCCAACAAGCCCGTGAAGATGATCAAGGCAAATATGAATGTGTTGCAAGGAATGAACATGGTGTGATCCATTCGAAGCCGGCTCATATTTATGTTAAAGGTTAGTTTGAGGGACAATATATCGATTTGAAGGGTTAAATATGGGGATACAATTGACCGGAAATGGACTGTTGGGGTACTGGAACTTCATGTTTTGGTCAAAGACCGCTTAATGGAAGCACTTTTGTTGCTGTTTGGATTGAATGGAACACCAATATGGCCACAGGGTTCCTCATTTGCAAGTTTTGAAACATTTCGACTCAAATGAACGCATCCGTGGTGACGCATTTTCACGGATGACCAGGCGCTTTGGAAGAGGGACAATGTTTCGTTTTCGCGTTTGTTTGCTGAATGGACGCACTGTGGACGGTTTCGCGCAGTGCCGGAGGACTTCCAATGTGTTTTGACACGACTACTCGATTTCCGGAAGGGCCATCGGACGCCGGCCTTTGGAAAAGTAATCTAATAGCCAGCTTTATTCAAAGAGATGAACTGTGACATAAACGATCTCGCGTGTCGGCGTGCCTATGGCTGTCGTTGCGTTGCCCATGGGCTAATTTCCGGACGGAAGGAAGGGCGGACTGTTTTGGCACTGTCAAACGCAATCAGAACCACAGGGATAGGGTATTGTACAAGCAAAAGCTCATCTCGCCTATCCCGATGGGGGCGGATTAGCCGTTTTTCGGAGGGTGCGCGGTAGCCTTGCAATTGCGAGGGGGTCACGATGACCACACCCCTGAGGCCATCGCCATCGCCTAGCCAGCCTCCAAGGTCGCACTGCGTTTTGGTTTCGACTGACCTGCAGCCAATGGGAGAGCGCGTGCGCATTTTGGGG
>KB455000.1:13328-40999 GCA_000341325.1 Panagrellus redivivus
GCGCCCATGGCTGTCCGGAACCATAGCGAAGGCTGACGGAAGCGAAGTCGATTTGGCCTTTGATGATACGGCAATAGAGGAATTTGTCGACATCTTCTTGCTGTTCGGTGGTTTCCTCCGGCGGGACATCCGAAATGTAATCCGCAACACGCTCTACAGCGACAAGTTCGACTTCGGTCGAGATGAAACTGCATAGAAGCGAGCTCAGAAGGTTGTTCATGGACAGCGCATATGTTATGGCCAACCCAATCAGGCCGGATTCGACATAGTGGAGCCGAATCTGGAACACTGACATGAAGGCAATGGCCGAAATCATGACAACGCCAAGTAGCTGCAATCGGACGCTCAGCCATTGCGATGCCGCCAGACTTGAATACTGGGCTGTGATGTTTTGGGTCAGTCGATTGCGAAGAATGTCGGTGAAGCGTTCCGTGAATCGATGGGCTCGGATAGTTACCAGGCCTGTGACGGTGTCGGTGATGTGGGAGTAGAGAGGCGACAGAGTTAGCGATGTGAGTCTTTTGACTTCGCAGGTCGTGTAGCGGTAGTAGCGCTGGATACAGAAGTAGATGACGAACAGGAACAGGATGAATGGGATCAGTAGTGGTAGCGCGACGGATGTCAGGATGAGGGCGCCGACGAGATTGACCAGTGATGCCAGACAGATGTTCAATTGGAAGGGAAGACTGTCATCGATCGTATAAACATCGGAACACAGCCGATTCACAACCCTGCCCCAGGGCGTGTCGTCCCACCACGAAATCTTCGACATCAAAACAGCTCGAAGAAGTTTTCGATGGAGAACCTTCGCGGCGATGATGCCACCATAGGCGAATAGGAAGGCCCTCACAAGAGTGCAGAGCGTGTTTACGGTAGCCAGGCCAATGTAGACGAGCAGGAAGAATTTGGTGCGTTCCCAGTTGAAGTTGTCTTCCAAGTTGACTTCTCTTTCTCCGAAAAGCAGATTCTCATCGAAAACGCTGGAATTCGGGCCCACAGGCTCGCTCGCATTCACGGTCCATCGGCTCAACCACGCATCAGACATGTTCTTCGACAATTGCATAGCCAGCAGGCTCCCAGCCACAGCGATGGATAGACCATAGCCAACGGCGCTCAAGTAGCTCCAATAAACTCCGATTTTGACGGTTCCAGCTCGCGATTCTTCGACGGCAGCCGTAGAGACCGGTTCGGCGTTGTCGAAGGGGGCTTCGTAGTCATTGGATGCGGTGGCGGCCAAATCGAGGGGGGTCGGGGTGTCGAATTTCATCAATTCTGGGAGTTCAGACGGCTTGCCAGTTTTGATAATCTTTCCACCAACGCCGAGGACAATCAACTCATCAGCCTTGGCCAGATATTCCGTGTGATGGGTCGCCATGATGACCAACTTTCCACGGCGTTTGAGAAGGCCTTCAATGGCGTTTTCCCAGATGAAGGCAGCGACTTTGGAATCCAGCGAAGCCAGGGGGTCATCGAGGAGATAGATATCCGCATCTTGGTAGAGAGCTCGAGCCAAGGCGACGCGAGCCCTCTGGCCTCCGGATAGGGTCGTGCCGTCGTCGCCGATAAGGTAGTCATCTCGGTCTGGCATTCGATCGATATCGTGATCCAGGGCTGTGGCACGGATGACGGAGTTGTATTTGGCTGCGTCGAAGGCACTTCCACAGAGGATGTTGTCCTTGACCGAGCCACGTCGGAGCCAGCATTCATGTCCAACATAGGCGAATCCATCATTGATGCATCTTTGAGGAATCTGAATCGGGCCACTCTCCAGTAAACTTGGTGAATCCGATCCATCGACTTCTGTTTCGCCGAGAATTCCGAGCAGCAATGTCGATTTCCCCGCTCCAACAGGTCCAATCACGCCGATGATGCTGCTTTCCATGCCTTCCAGCTTGACGTCTTTCACCGTGTAGTCCCTTGGGCCGCTTCCCCAGCTGAATGTCGTTCCATCGATGCGTAACACCTTCCCGAGGCCTTCAACCATAGCGTAGAGGCCGTGCATGTCGATATTGGCGAGATTGAAGAACTTCTCAATGCGGCTTTTCGAAACATAGGCCTCAACCAGCGCCAACAGTACCCATGGGAGAGAATTTAACGGCGAAATGAGGATATTGATCAGCGACAAACTCGTAAAGACCTTCGCTGCTGTCAGATGTTCATGCATAATGGCAGTGTAGGTGACGAGAATCGTGACCAGGATCAAGATGGGGGCACTGGCCCACAGATAGACGCAGACGGCGTCGAGATATTTCCGAATTGAGAGGTATTTTAGTTCTTTTGCTCGGATTTGTTCGATTCGATTCTCGAAATAGCGCTCCCAGTTGGATAGTTTGACGGTTCTGATGGCTCGCATGGTTTCGGTGATGAGCTGAAAACAAACTCAACGTTAAAGAATCCAGTTTTGAAAAGCTTACTCTCATCCGCTGATCTTTGTATTCCATCATTTTGGCCGACATGCTTCCAATCTTGAATGTTATCCACAGATTCAGCGGCACCATAAGCAAAGCTGCGATGAAACCGCTCAAAAACGCGAGCCCAACTTCGCGATACAGTAACCACAGAGCGACGGACAACTTGAAAAGGAGGCTCCAAAGGGTGTGAAAACTGTTAAAAAAGTTGACAATTCGATCGACGTCGGTGCTCATGAAGTTGATTAGCTGCCCAGCTGAGAATTTGGACAGCCTAGCCATCGGGACTTGGAGAAGTTTGTCATAGAGGGCGGTTACTGTAGCTGTTCGGATGCGAAGGGAGACTTTGTTGATGTAGAAGTTGAAATTGAAGTCGCAGAAGGCCGAGCAGAAGCTGGTTACGAGCATTAGCGTCGCGAAGATGTAGCCATAGGACTAAAATAGAAAATCTGAGAGACAGTTTAGAACGTAAAAACTCACTTCACGGTCCTCATCCTCCAAAACAGAGACCAAATAATGCAACAATATCGGCCCGGCGAAGGAAAAGCAATCTCCAAAGAATCTCAACAGGCCTAATCCGAGATATCCGAGGCCAAAAGCATGGAAAAGTGACTTCGGCAACGAGAAGTGTGCGCCATCAGTGTAATAACTCGGTGCATTCTCGACGAAAACCTTCTCGACAGTGTCAACTTGCAAGCTGGGCGGCAATGGGAAGAGATTATCCACAGTTTCGATCCCGCCTTTGTAGCCTTTAGCAATCAGCGGATTGACCCAACAGAAAAACAGCTTCGAGAAAACGCCAGCACCTTCATCAGCGTCTTTCGGGAGGCCATTATCGTCTTCAAGGGTGTTGAACGTGTTCAATGATCGGGCTGTCATGTATTCCAACATATTTCCGACATAGTTCAGCAGATGGAGCACTACAACGCCCAGGAAAAGGTAGGTCCGTGGATCTTTGAAGCCATAAGTCATCCATCGTTGAGCTGTCAGCATGAAAAAGGACTTGCTGGTGACACTGTAGGTGACATTGAGCCAGAATTCGCGGTGCCATCTGGAAATTATATATTGAATTACAAAATGGGTGCATTAAACTTACAAATTAGTAGTGGCAGAGTCGATCCAAACCAGCGAAAACATGAACCACACAAAAGCCAAGATAGAATACTCGATGATATAAGCCGGCTTCTGCGGATATAAGCCCATCACAGATAGAACGATGAGAGCGATACAGACCCCAGAAGTTCCCAGCATCGTGAAGGCTTTGAATCGGGTGACATGGATGAGGAGTCTTGATGGGTGGGGTTGGCTGTGAGTCTGAAAACAAAACTTATTACATTTTTCGGCATCAGTTTAAAAAACTCACGTATCCATGTAGATGAACCACACTCAAAAACAGCAAAACCACAAGTTCAGTCACGACGAAAGCGGCCTCCGTGCATGGTGTTAGCGTCTTCCATGCGCCTTGGATGATGTATCTCGTCCAGAAGTCGGTCCCGGACGCATTGAATCCGCAGAATTCGTAGAGTTCATCGTTGGTCGGGGTGGTGAAACCGGCGAACATCACGTTATCGAATGGATTGACGTGATTCACCGGTTGTTTGGGGGACGCTTTGCTCGGTGGATAGGAACTGCGTACATGCAAAGCGGGTGGTCAGGTCAGTCAGATGGTTTAAGCGAGTGGCGGTGGACGCGTTTTGCCAAGTCGGCGGGCGCTTTGGGGGTTTAAAAATGGGATTTGAGATTGTGGAGAGTGACAGTTTTGATGACAGATAGGGTTTTGGAGGGTTTGGGATACTGTATGTATACGGTAGAAAGTTCATGCTAGTAACAGTTTTTAGTCAGCATTAAAGTTATACAATTTGATAATTTTGATAATTAACGCGATTTTTGAGCATTTTAGATACTGTAGGTGTACGGTAGTGTACTGTAGGGCATATGGTAGTTATGAAATAAATTGATGTAAGTTCACGAATGGAATGAATCAGTTTACATTTTGATAATTTTGACAGTAATCACTATTTTGGATACTGTAGGTATACTGTAGCATACGGTAGTGCATACGGTACTTATGGAATAATGTGATTTCAGCTCACAAAAACTTCATACCAGTTGTTGTGAAGCGCAAAAGTAGTAGAATTTGATAATTTTGACAGTAATAACTATTTTGAATATTGTAGGTATACTGTAGCATATTGCGTACAATTAACAGTTTTGTGACCTTTATGAAAATATGCCACCAGTTTTTATCCAACTTTATCCAAACTAAATCCAAAACCAGTAAACATTACACTTTCAAAATCAGCTTCACGACAAGACACGTTGACCAACATAGGCAGCCCCGGCTCCGAGGAAGACGTTTTTGGCGATACGCTTGCGACAGACACCTGCGGCACCGGCCTTCTTATCCTCGACACCGAGGTCCTTCTGGTCGTCACAGACCTTCTCGCAATACTTTTTGCGACGATCACAATTCGGTTTCTTAATGTTTTCGTTGACCTTGCCTTCGAATTTGATGTCCTTGTTGAATGCTTGCGACTTCAGCTCGGGACCAATGAGATTGCCGACAAATGTCGCCTTCGTGGAGTCAAAAACGAGCGATGAGCATGGATTCTTTCTATCGGGCTTCTGGGTGTACGGATACGGCGAAACGAGCTTGATCGCGAGGGGGACTTCTTTGCTGCCAGCGGCAAACCAGGGAAGTTTGTAGATTTTCGCGTCGGGAATACCGTTACCGCCTTGGATTTTGCCCTGTAAAATAAAGCGTTGAATTCATTGAATGTAGTGATCGTTTCAAAACTCACGGTTTTGCTGATTATGAGTTGTAAGGTTGCTGCTCCGTTCTGAACGTCGGGGCCACCATTGATCGAATACTTCTGGATTGTCGTCTGACAGAAGGAAGCTGCGACGGCACCCCCACAATTCTTGTTGACAACGGCATTCGGCGAAGCATAGCAGAAGCACGAAAAGACTTCGCCGTTTGGCTTTGTCATGCAATGACCGTACTCGATTTTGACGTGGATTTCGTTGTTGAAGACAAGGTAACCGTCATGATTGACGACGCGAAGGCGGTTGGGTTCGATATCGGGGTAGTCGCTGAAGTGATTCAAATTTCAACATCAATTGAGAAAAGGTAAAAAAGTGCCTACAAATGCGGCGCAACAATCTTCGGATCATAAACATAGCCCAACGATCCCATGGCATATCCGAGCCCGAAATCTGGATCCACTTTTCCGTATTTTTCTTTGAGCTCCTTCTCATTGACCATCCAATGGTTCTCCTGTGCCTGGACACGGTGAACCAAGAAGCATAGGATGGACAGGCATGCCCACGCGAACGGCATCCGAGAGTCCTTGTCGGGAGCCATCGCGACCGATGGGGATGGAATGACGGCAATGGGGGTTTGGCCTCTTTTTGCGGATTTGTAAGGGTAAAATTGACATAATTTGCATATTTATTCAATAATTACATTAAAAGTTGACATTTTCAAAATGGACGGTTAGATTTCAGGGATTCAATCTTCTTGATTTTCGCGATTATGGGTTTGTAAATCTTGTCGACTGCATGCATGCCCCAAATGTAGTCTGAAGAACATATAATTAGCGCCAGTTTTGAAAATACAATCCTCACCCAAATGATTATAAACCCCTAAATGGTTAGCTTCCATCAAAGTCTTATTTCGCAACTTCGGGATCAGATTAGTTTCGATATCAGTCGGATCAGCGAGCCAGTCATCAGCCGAGTAATACAAATACGTCGGAATGGTTAGTGTTGAAATGTCATAATCCGGCGGTGCAGACTAAACACAACTTCGCACGTCATTCAGTTTAATCAAAAAAAACTCATCCAAACCTGTCCATATCGCTTCTCATTCTCGTTTTCATAATCATATTTACAGAATTTACCGGAGCGTGTCATCTGGATCCAATGCATGATGTTTTTTGTTGACGTTCCGGCGGGTTCGTGCTCGACATAAACGATGGTCCGTGTCTGCAAGGGTCATTTGTGAGTTTTTATGTGGAAGTTTACGTTTCCGAAGTAGTGCCAAAGCCATACGGAAGTTTTTATACGCTGTTACGTAAACTAACACTTTTAGTTTACGATAGCGCTCAAAAATGCATAGGTTTGGCGATGCTGGTCAAAAAAATCCATTTTGCCGACGCTTTGTGGCACTATTGGTGTTCTGTGTGTACTTGGTTATCTAGTTGGCCTTTTGTATTACTGTCTATGAACATGCTACGTTCCAAGTGACTGGTCCGATTCTAATTCGCTTGGATGCGCAGCGACAGCGCATCTCTCCCAGCTTCGCACCTATTTGTAACCATCCAATAAAAAAGTAAATATATTCAAAAAGGCGACAAACCCGAACGGCTAGAATGGATTTGACTATCGGTTTGCTCTTTGAAGCTACCAGCTAGCTGGCTACCGGAATTCGTCCCCCTAATCCGCTTACAAAACCCGCACCCGCGAAACTGGATCGTTGCGCATCTGACGCCTTTGGACTCATCTTTCATTTTTATCGAAATTGAAATTGATGCGCTCATTCATTATACCACTGATTGCTACCTGATAATGGCCCAGTCAAACTACAGTCTCCGTCGGAGCCGAAGTTTTATGAGCAGTCCTGCGATTCTTCAAATCAGGGCCATGCTATTCAGTTGTGATGGCCTCCGTCCTGACGTGCTTGAAATGGCGGCGGATGTGCGCGAATTCGGCGATATACGATTTCCGACATTTGCGGACGGAAAGAACGAGGAGGTCAGTTGTCTTTTATAATGACGCTGTCATCTTGGTATTCCGTTCGGCGCCAGCTGACGGCGCCGAAGATAATCGACCATTTCCGTACAGACAGGGCATCCCCGTTTTCTCGCTTATACATACAGAATCCAATCAAGCGGACATTGTTCAGAGTCCGAACAAATGTGACGGCAAAAAATTAGATTTCCCACTATTTTCGCGCAGGCGGTGGCGCCCGGCTGTCGCAAGTAATTGAGTACAGTCGTTTCGATTGCGCTGGGGTCAGCGCGCGACATTGGGTTTGCGGGTTTGAAGTGAAATTTCTACTTTAAGTTTTAAGTTGGTGTTATTTTGTTTTTAAGTTTTAAAGTACTTGTATAAGAAAATCCAGTTTTAAAAAATAATTGCGATCTGTTCATTTTTCGAGCGGTTGTTAACAAGCTCAGTTTATTACGAATGTCAGGCGTGTGCTACCCTGCGCCAAATGGCAAGAACACAAATTTATGCGAAGTTCAGTTTGAGCGTTCTAGATTCTAGAAAAACTCCCAAAATAACTATTTGTATTTTGTTTTCTCAAATTAGTCCCGCTCCAATGCCTACAGTCAGCAGCCTGTTGGGTGGTTCACAGGTACCTGGCGACTGTGATTGCAGCCAGTCCAGCCCCCACAAAACTTGAAAAACGTGTGTAAAAACAGAATCGTGATCACTTTTCGGGTGTCCCTCACGCAGCTGGAAGCCATCACTCGTCCGTTTTTCACCCGTACAATCGTATCGGTTGGTCCGCCTCCCTCCTCTTCGCGCAGGTCGTGTATGTGTCGAAATTGCGCTAATGTTTGCCGCTGGCGAGGCTGAGGCTGACGACAACCGACGATCGAAGAAAATAAGTATAGTCGACTGTCCGAGGCATGTTGAGGCGTCCTCGAAAGAAACGGTTTTCGGTTCGGCTCGAGGCAAGGCGATCCGCCCCCTTTTCGGACCCCAGACCCACTTCGCCGTGAGGAGCGCTTCCTCTTCTCGCTATGCAGCCCCAGCCAGTCAGCCCTGCGGCCATTATCCTTTCCTTCCTTGCAGCCCCGAACCAACCACGAACACAAAATGTAGAAACAGAACAAGCAAGCTTGAGGCTCGCTCGCAATCTATCTATTGAGGCTTTTTTCGGGTCCTTGGTGGCTTCCCCCGCTCTTGTCAAGCCGTCGACTGCCCTGCCTCAGGCAAGCCAAAATGCCACTGGCAGTAGGCATGACATGCATGTATGTCGCCATCTAACCCAAAGACCGAGTCTGTCTTTTTTCTTTTTATGCCCATCTGACTGCGTCAGCGAGGCCGTCGCCATCCCCATTGCCAAAGCCAACCGCCTCCGGGCTTGCACGACCCACGCTAATCATTACCCAGGCTTCTTGTTATCGTCTCTTTTTTTTTTCCGTACCTATTGTCGTTATCGACGAACACTCAACACCCCTTGACATTTTTAGATGATGGGCCAATCAGGCATTCCCAATGATTTCGGAAGGGTAGGTGATTCACATCCGCCTCCGGGTCTGTCTATATAAACGCCTTTCCAGAGTTTCTTCTTCGACGATACTTCTCTATCCAAATCCGTCCTCCAACTTGCTGCCGAAGTTTCTGATCACAATTCGGATTGGTTGCTCCCAATGGACGATATTTTGCCACCGAAGCCGGCCAAGCCCTTAGGGCAGGCACCGAATTGTATGAATTTTGCATTTTTAGAGGTCGTTGTTTATATTTTCTTAATCTGAGCATCTGCAGCTCGCCCCGCAGTGCCTCCAAAACCCAAAAAACCATCAATGGCAACATCCATGTATGGCGGCCTCCACAACCAAACAGCTGCTTCCCGGCCGATGACCGCGCCGGCCACGGCTGTCGTCGCGCCCCAGGTCAAAAAGCCGCCGGTGCCGACATCGAATTCGGCATCGACTTCGCCTCGTTGCGAAACGCCGAAGAAATTGAGTTCAGGAAAATCGGAATACGAAGCCCTGAAGGAAGAGATGGAAAAAAGGGAGCGAGGTATTGATATTTGTTTTGACTTTTTTCAAGGCAGACTTTTTTGCGATTGGTGATGATGCATGCCTTTTCCGATGGCTATGGCTAGCTAGCCTGAGGTGACGCATGCTATCAACACAACCTTTAACAAAAAAAGACAGTTTTCATACATTTGCAAACCGTTCTCATTTGAAACAACTTTCAGAACTAGAAGAAATCGTACTCTCATCCAATGAATGTAAGTTTTTGATTTATACTAACGTCCTTTATGATACGTCGTAATGACTTTACGTATGTAAAGTGCGCCGATTACAATCAAAAATGATTGAATGCAATGCAAAATGGCGCTCGCACTTGACCGCCATCGGTCGTTGAGCATGCTGACAGCTGGGTGTCTGCATGGTGTTCGTCATTTTACGCCGGTCTCCGGTCTACACTATGTGTGATCTTAACGGCGCTAGCTTGCATTCTTTAATTCAATGAAATGTAATATGAGCAACATATATGATCGGGGTAGTCTGAATAGGCTGAGTAGCTGCGATTTTGGAGTGGAAAATTGATGCTTTTGCAGGGTTGGGTGCCAGTTTGTTTACGATGGCGGCATTGCAGAGGGTTCTAGCATGTTTGTCTTATCTTGGAGACGAACAGTGTTGATTTTGGGTATCAGTTAGGGAAAAAAGATGTTTATGAGGCATTACATCCGGGTCAGATTGATAAGGAACGCTTTTTGGTGGGTAACAATGGGCAAATGGGCTTTTTAGACGAAAACAATGGGAGAAACAACTAAATTTTTGTTATAAATTAAGTTTAAGCATGTTTTAAAAGCGTCTTTTTAAGATTGGTTGAATAACCGCAGTTTTTCAGACTCCTGGTGCCGAAGTTACAGTCGCGCCCAAACGCCCACGCTTCAAAACAGCCCCTATCATGTCTCCAATGGCCACCTCGCCTCATCTAATAGCCAATATGCCTTCAATTCCCCTAGCCCGAAAGAACTTCGCCCCCCTACTGCTATCGGGCTTTCGTCCCGGCCGACTTCCCGCGCCGGCACCCCTGGTGGCACTATAAGTCGGATTCCAGTGCCAGCTGGGCGTCGGCATACTAGTGTCGCCCCGGGGTTGCGGATTCGGCGAAGTTAACACTGCTGATTAAGCCAGTTTATCTTCTGATCAATTCGATCTCATTAAATCTCCGAAAAACTTGACTATTATGACCCCTTGCCCCGATCCATTACCGGTCCAATTACCAAAGACGGAATTTAACTTAGCATTTTGACTTACATATTTAGCGTATTTGTAACTTTTCAGAGCTTATGATTTCAAAATAAAAGATATAACCAACCGCATTGATATCATGGCTGTTAGGTCCGGCAATTTGGAACAGGACATTGTCGCACATGGCACTCGAATACCCGCAAACTAGATATGCCACCATTTTCGAAATGACATTACTCGGCATGAATTCCATACTGCCAAAAATTTTCAACGCTTTAGCTAAAAATCCGCCAATGTGTCGACCAATATATGGCATGAGACCTTTTATGTGGGCTACAGTATTCACAGGGGCGAGCGCGAAGAAGGCTTCAACTCGCGATTCGATATTTGTGTTGTTCGGCCCTCCAGCGAACATGATTAAGGTTCCTTGGCTATGACCGATGTAGTAGATCTTCTCTTGACCGGTAATGTTGATAACTGTGTTTATCATTGTGGGTAGATCGATGGCAGCCATTTCATCGAACGAAAAATCCCAATATTTTGTCGTAAATCTCGAATATTTGACGTGATCGCATGAATACACGTTACCCCTGACGTTTCCCATCCAGACATCATAGCCCGCATCCGCAAAGACATAGGCCGCTGATTGGGACGGGATATTCGTGGTCCAATCGGCCGAGGACCCGAGAAGGCCGTGTTGGAGGAAGACTACAGGGCGGGGCTGTTTTGAGCGACCTGAAAACTCATAAAACATCCATTTACAAACCAGCAGTTTAAAAACTTACCTCCCTTCCCCCATGGAATCCGATGCAACACCAAAATGTACCCATCCACCGTAGTCGTGGAAATAGTTTCACTCGGATAGCCGAAGTAATCGATAATTTCGGGCACGGTCATGCCAGACTCAGGGAAATCGGCCCCTGACCCGATGAATAGAGACAAAATTGAAGCCAAAACAAAAAAGCCTGCCATGTCGAAGGTCGATTGAAAAGCGAAACGAAATAGCGATGCTCTTTTTTTCGTTACAAAATGCTCCGAACGCCACTCACAACTCTCTCGGAGATGGTCGCCGATTGCTGCAATCGGGGGCTGTTCCACCAACAGATAATTGGCCAGAGACCACATGACTGTGCCGGAACAAATAATAATGCCAATAGACACACAGGTCATCTGCGTGAATCACTCGGCAGGAGGGAGACTTGATTAGCTGGGGCCATGTGGGTGTTATTTGAGTATCAAAACACAATATTGACTTGCAGATTGTCAATATTTTTGAGGGTACGAAGTAAGAAATTACAGTTTACGTTTTTAGCTATGCTAATTAACTTCTAATGTTTTGGTAACGACTTCAAGCTGAGCAGTTTTCTTTAAGTTTTTTTTTATTGTTTATACAGAAAAAAGCATTGCACAAATTTGTAATGTTCAAAAAACCAAAATAAATTAGCTCCTTCTCCCCATCGGCATTCTGGAAAAACGCGTATTGTACGGTTTTCGCTTCGGTTTTGGCACTTTTGCGACATTCAAATTGCTTGATGGCGGCAAAATTGACGGAATTCGACGATCATCAGCTTTAATGACATTTGCGATGTCCAGATAAACATCAGCTGGTGCCGTCGTGCCCCAGAGGAAGTCGGCATGGTTGTATGTTGGGTACTTTTTGCTGCTTTTGATAAACTTTTGGGGCAAAATTAACTTCTGCAGAATACACATTAGATTTCAGTTTTTATAATTATTACTTTGATTTGACCTACCTCAACATCTGTGGCCAAAGCTAGGGGATCGACACTCGAATAATAGAGATGTGTTGGGACCCGAATTTGGGAGATGTCATAGATGGGCGGGGTCGACTGAAATTATTGATTGGGTATTGACTTTTTAACATTTTATCATGAAATTTGAACCTCAGTTTTTACAAAAACAAATTTACACACGATGAAATTTTTTAGTTTTTGCAAAATATTACCTGTCCATACCGCTTAATGTTGCCCTTAGGGCCCCAGTCATACTTCCTGAAAATCCCGGACCTCATAAACTGCACCCAATGTGCCATGTTTTGAGTTGATGATCCGGCTGGGAAGTGACTCATGTAGATTCGGGCTCGGGACTAGAAAGCTATTTTTAGCATGCCAATTTATTACCATGACAGTTTAACTCACTGTATTAAACCGCCCACTATCCGGTCCAACAATGCTTTTCATCATGGCCGAACAAAACTGCCAATCACTCTTGCAAGTTTTCGATATTCCGGACCCTTTTTGCAAGTATGGCCGGCTGCCACGTTTTTTGATTTCCTTCGCAAAATTGTGATTTGTAAAAATGGCTGCAGCGCCCTTCAATGTGTTAACGTGGACAACAGGTGCGAGAGCAAAGAATTTTCGAATCTTGGTCGCAAAGATTGGATCCTCAGCCAGTCGGGCAAACATCATTGTTGTCCCTTGTGAGTATCCGATGTAATAGATCGACGGAGCACCCGTCACATTCATCATTTTGTTGACCATGGCAGGGATGTCGTATGTCGCGTGTTCTTGGAAGCTGTATGCCCAGGATTTGGGGGGTGAAAACGTGTTTCCACGGACATTGGCCAGCCAAACATCGAGGCCGGCATCGGCAAGGGCGAAGGCGGGCGATTCAGGGCCGTTTTCCATGAAATCGATGGAAGATGAGAAGAGACCGTGTTGGAGGAGGACAACTGGCTTGTTTGGGTCTGAAAAGTCTACATTTGCAGAAACATTCAGTTTAAAGTTATCAAAACCAACCCCCACATGGCACCATCATCCCTCTGGAGCATGGCAATCTATGCAAATGAAGCACTTCACCATCAGCTGTCGGCGCTACATGGTCCTCAAAGGCATATCCATTAAGTCCTGCGATCCCGCGAGGATTGAGAGTCTCTTCCGGAAATACTTGACCTAAGACATTTCCGACAGCCAAAAATAACACCAAAACTAATTCATACATTCCCATTACGTCTCGACGCGAACCCCCACCAAAAATTAGACTTATATCATCACAAATTTGCGCCTGCCTACCCACATGTTTATCAGACTGATCGCAATGGGTTGAAAAAACCGGTATTTGCTTGGCCACTTTGCCCATGCTTGCAATTATAACGAAACAAAGTGTCGTCACAATGGTTTGAATGAAAATAGTGTTCCAGCTCGGTGATTTGAAACTACATTGCACCAACTTTAACTATAGGCACAGTGCCCATACGACGCGACATTTCACAAAAAGAGAAAATGTCGCGTTGGGCCACCCCTCTGTCTCAACGCGGTTATTTCTCGGCTAAATGAACAAGGAGGGTATCCCCGACTTACTGAAGGCGCCTTTCTAATTTTGCTCCTAATATTTTTTTTCTCCTGGCTAGCTAAGACCTTTACCTAGTGGACCTAATCCGATTTTAGACATATTACGTGTTCAGTTTTGCAAAAAAGCGGTAAACATTGTTGATTTGAGAAAAACGATTTTTCGTCGATGGACAAAGATAGCTCGATCAACGCGCTTTTCGGTGCGGGACCACCCTTTTCAAGGAGAGACTTGCGTGAGTTGCGTTTGGAATGGCTATAAAACGTCCAAATATAGGACCCAAGTTCAGTCTTTTGTGACCGCCAACTTGTCATGCTTTGATTTTTTATAAATTCACAAAATAAGTTTCTTACTTTACCAAACGTTGCTGTTTGTGCTTCAGAAAAACAAAAAAATACTGAAAAAAAATTCTTTTGGTTTTAACATAAAATAAAAATAAAAAATGCAAAACAAATATTGAACACATATTATGTTTCGAATCGGATTGAATCCACTGCTTTACAGTTATAGCTAGCCAGCAAAACAAAAAGAAAGCGAAACCGTTTACTAAGAAGGCTGAAATAAGTCGGCAAAAATGTCCGTGGCAAATCTCTCTAAAACGTGGCTGCTACGCATTGTTTTGGGCGGCTTTCACATCATTTGTACTCTTAAAGCTTCTTGCTTGGGTATGGAAAGGAAAACGGTGTAAAAGAAGCGGATTCTGAAGCGTAGCAAAAAAGGATTCGGGACGCTGGATCCTGCGTTGCAAATTCACACTTTGCCAGAAATGTCGTTTTGACAAGGGGCAGTGTGTGCACTGTGTATAGGTTGCTCGTGGTATGCCAAAAACCTAGACAATGAGAAGGGACGGATGCAACTTGGACTGGAACTGATACTATTGGGAAAATAGGAGTAGACAGAAACTGTTTTTGTTCTTTGTCTTTTTAAAAGTTGGTAATGTCACGCAAATTTCGCAAGGACGGTCTTGCTGATACGTGGGGTTTTGGTGGGAACGCAAAATGTACTCTTGAAGAGTGTTTACTTCACGTAATAGCGAACAGTTTTTAAATCAAATAATTCGAATTGGACGTACTTTTGTTTTTCTAAAAATTGCTAAAGTTCAAAAAAATTAGCAAAATAAAAAGACATTTCAAAAAACAGTTTTTCACAAAATTTTTTATTAAAATAATGGATGACTTTGTTGCTCCAGTTTACAGTCACTTAATGAAAGCCAATTTTGCTGAAATGGTCCCTCCATAATACCAGCCAATAAAAGTAGGATTATTGAGGGTATTTATGTTTCAGAATTGGTCAAACATGAAAATATTGTTAATTAAGCAAGTATAAAATAACTCAAATTGACTTTCAACAACGTCATGCGCTCACGACGTAAAGGCAGTTTGAATTTACCACTCAAAATTTTAGGCAAAATGTCAGTCCTCTGGGCCTATCTCATCCTAGCCCTCTACTTCCTCCTTATCATTAAAGTCAATGCCGATGCCAACAAAGCTGGCCAACCATGCCCCTGTGCCAAAGATCTAGCCTGTCTCGATGGAGTCTGTGTTGATGGTTCATAAACTTTCAATTTTATTAAATTTCACGCTTTTAAAACCATTATGTAAGCTTTTTGTACCATTTAAATTCATACACTAATCTACAGTAAGAGCAATAATAAAAAACCATACTCCGTACACGCCTAGATTAGTCCAATGCAGCCTTAGAAGCCTTCCGGATGCATGTTCGTTTTGCGTCGATAATCGCCATTGGCCCAGATAAAGCCATCATCATCGACGACAATGCCCTGAGTGATTCCTTCAAAGCCGGTGCTGGGTTTGAATTTTTGGCCATAGTGTTCTTCCAAATCACGGATGAGCTCAGCGGGGATGTTTGGTTCGTATTGGGTGATATCTGGTGTGAATTGGTTGTGAAGTGATGGGGCATCGATGGCTTCCTTGATGGTTTCATTGAAGCAGAGGACTCTCACGATGGGTTTGGCCACGGCCGAGATGATCTTACTTCCGCCAGAGGCGCCGATGACCATTTTGAGATCGCCAGAATCTTGGTGATAGATGACCATGGGTGACATGCTAGACATGGGTCGCTTTCCGGGCTCGATGAAGTTTGATTCTGATGGAGCGAAACCGAAGCCATTAGAAAGGCCAGGGGTGGAGAAGTCGTCCATTTCATCATTCCAGACGATTCCCAAAGATGGAGATTGGACGGATGCTCCAAACCATCGATTAACCGTCGAAGTGACACTGACACCATTTCCAAGAGCATCAATAGTACTGACATGCGAAGTTCCATGATCTTCCGGATGCGCTGATCCATCGCCACCATAGTATTCCGTCGGCTGGGCGACCATCCTTCGCCGACCGTAAATCCAATCAGTGTAATTGCTCGTGGTCATGTTTTCAGCGAGATCCCAAGCTTCTGGTACGAAAGCGGCATCACCAAGCAAAGTTCGTTGGGCATAGGCAAATTTTTGGGTTTCAATGAAGAAGTGGTAATAGAGGGGATCATTGTAGACCTGAAAGAGGAAAATTGTTAGAAAAAGCTGATCCCCAAATTCTTCCACTTCTATGTGACCTTCAGCATTTAAGGTGCCGCAGGATGACTAATAAACGTCGCTGATCATCCGGAGTCTCAGTAACCTCAGTTTTACAGAAAAAGTACATACCTGATCCCATGGCTTATCCTCATACGTGTGATTGCAATGTTCTTCTTAAAAAAACAATGATAATTCAGTTTTCAAAATTATAAAACGAACGTGTTCCAAGTTGCACAATAGACTGCGCAACGGCGAAGCTGGATGGCGGCGGCGGGCCACACATGACGAGATCCTCGAAGAAGGGATCACTGATGAGGGGAGTTTCATAGACTTGGGGTTTGTAGGCTTCGAGGTCGGCTTTGGTTATTATGGCGCCTGGAAACATGAATACGACATATATCTTCCCTGCGGAGCAGTTTCTACACAAACATTCTTTTTCAAATTGTTGGAGGCGAAAAAATGGCAAATTGCAAAACGCAAAGAAGTTTTTGATAATTTTGCTACTATTTTTGTAATGTTTTAAGGCCGCGGAAGCAGTTTAAAACCCACCATGCTTTGCAAACTCATCAACTATGATGTCAGCAAACTCTCCCTTGTAAAAGAGCTCAACAGGATCCTCGGAATCCCCGATAATTTCCAACGTTTTTGCGAGCGTTGCACGCTTAACAATATCTCCGTGCTCGAACACGCTACCCGTCGATGGATCAATCCATTCCCTGCAAAAACGAGTAAAGTTAGTCATTAAACATGTTTGGATTCATGTGTTTGAACCAGAAATTGGGAAGATAAACGAACTTCATGCTTGGTGTGGTCAGGAATTGGTGCTCCTTGACTTTGAGGACGTTCGCCAAGTATTCGCTAACTGGGACACCGTTTCTTGCTAACTCTACTGATGGCGTAACTAGGTCCTTCCAAGTGACATTGCCACTGCCATGGTTGTTGAAGGCCAGCCAGTAGCCAGCGATTTCGCCTGGAGTGGCTATGGCTCGCCAGCCGTACTTGCTGGCAGCACTGTCATTGTGGAACATGTCACGGGTAGCAGCATTAGGAGCGGTTTCACGGGCATCGATTACGAGACAGGAAGCTGTGGTTCGATTGTACATGGTCATAATGAAGCCGCCGCCGATGCCGGAGGATTGTGGGTTCGTCACACCGAGACAGAATAGTGACGCGATGGACGCATCGATGGCATTTCCGCCTTTGATCATGATATCTCGGCCGATTTCACTGCACAAGCCATGATCACAGGTTATGGCTGCCTTTCTGAACTTCCCGAGTAGAGAATCCGATGGTGGAGGCCAGTCATATCTGGTGGTTCGATTTCCCCACTGAAATGGATTCAGAATCATTAAAAGTAAAAATTTCAACAATTCGATGAATGTAAAGCAAACAGCTGACGAAGCGGAACAGTTTAAACTTAAAAAATCTTCCCTACCGTACTCAAAACCGGCCTAGGATCCACCGCCGGCACCAGGACATAGATGGCCAGCACGGTCAACGCAAACAACATGACGACCACTCCGACGATTACGTTGATGATAAGTCTGAAACGATTGAAGTCTGAATTGGACAGTCGTCAAGGGGCAAGTTTTTATTTTTGGTCCTATAGAAAAGTTGAAGGACAGGACAATCACCGCCCTTTGTCCATGCAAAACCGGCCGACGGCCTTCTTTTGACCGATGATCACGTCTAATACATGCAATTGAAGTCGGCCGATTGCGCCATTTGTCATTTTGATGTGTTGAAAACGTGATTTTGCATTGGTCAAAAACTTTTGGAGAGAGGCAGTTTTAAAAAATCAAGGTTAAAAGAGGGGGTGCACTTTGGCGACTTTTAGCGGTCGGGGTTAATTTTGACTTTAGAAAAGTAACTGCATTTTGTATGGAATGACAGTTTAAAACTAAAAAAAGTGTTATGTTTTGAGTAATTTTTAAAAGTAAAATTAAAAACGCATCGTTGTGCAGTTTAAAGTTTATGAATGAAACAAGAAAAACTGCAATGCAAAAGTCGCAAGTTTCTACTGATAGAATAATAATAATATAGGCGTCACTTTAACCAAAAAACCAACCTTGGAAACTCATTATCACCGCGCCGATCATGTACAGATGACCGTGGACTCGCGGCAACAATATAACCCTCCTCGAGAATGCGAGGAACAACCTTTTGGCGCGGGGCGTCCATTCGATCGTAATCAAGGCGCCGTTCCGACCCGAAGAACTGTCCGTTTTCGCCCTTGGCGTGTCTGCAATCCATCTTTGCAACTATCCGACACAATGAAAGTCAAAAGTAAGAGTGATATGAATGAACACGATTGAAAAACGTATTGGTTGATATCAGCCCGCTTGCATCCTGTTTAAGCGATGCTCAAAACTCGAAATGGAAGGAATCACACACGCTCACGCTTCAATTCGATCACAAACTTGTAAGAAGAGTCTTGCCCTAATTTTTTGCGGGGTTTTGGATTGATTCGAACTTGTTAGAGTTAAAGGGGAAGAAGATTGGAATTGGTCAGATTTTTGGTTCAATTTTGGCGGCGGCGATTTGAATTCGTCTGAAAAATGACGGGTAGTGTCATCTTTCAGACGAGATGAAACTATAGAGAGCAAATTTAAACGTTTGACATTCATAAAAATCGAAAAAGAGATGTTTTACGGATCGCCGACGTCGGGGTGGAAGACATATCGGTCAAAAATGGGGCTAAGCGGTTTCAATTTTCGAAAAGGGTGTCAGAGCAGAGGGGAAAAACATGGCGTTGGAATCTTTGGTATTGATTGGAATACAGTTTTGCACGTTTGAAAACTAAACTTACAAAAAAAATCCTATGAATCAAGTCAGTTTACATCTTTACAATGTTTGGTCCAGAAAATCACGACCAAAACCCCGGATAAATGCGCCCACCCACTTCCACAGATCCTTCAAACTCTCTTATAAGTGCTCCTGATCGCAACATTTCCACGTTTGCCCATCGTCTTTTTATAAGGGGCTTCGAAAAACGTGAGAAGGAAACAAACCACTTTGATGAAAGCGAGTTCGACCCATCTTCATTTTCGGACAATGAGAATGCAAATCGAGTGACCGACCGCTTTGGACGATATAAACTTATGGACTTCTCGTGGATCTCGTCCGTAGCCGAATAGAGTAGAAATTTTATCATTCTCACGGGGAGTGGTTTGGTTTGGTACCACACGACCCGTCTCGATGGGAATTAGTATCAAGGATTTGAAGTATTTCACGCTTTCGCCAGAGGTTCTGAAACTCGTTCAACCGCGAATAGTGCGCGGGAGTGTGTCTTGGTCACCATCGATACGCATGCTACATCCATCTGTGAACTAGTTTGGGATTCATCCGTGATCATCTCGCGGGTGTTTCATGGGTGCACGGATCGGATTTTGTTGGTTTTCCGTGACGAACTTTTGAGTTTGGGTGTCAAAAGCTACTTCCTTGTTTGATCTTTTATGTAGTCTAATTGAAATTTAGTGTGATCAGATCAGTTTTGGTCGGGAGAGATTTGCGGTCATGTAGTTCATGTCTTGATATGTCCTGATTTTATTATTTTTCTTCAACATGAGCTTTATTTTTGATACAAATTTATTTACTACAGTTTTTATACATCGCTCAACCCATATTACGTAAAACAGTTTTCCAGAAATCCACAAAAACATTCGTCATTGACGCAAAAGGCGATCTATCCCTTTCTCGACATGGACTTTTTGTTTTGTTGTCAAAGTACATTTTCAAAAATACCTTCACCGTCATCGCGGGGGTTAAAAAAATCCCTACTAACCTTACGGAAGTTTTATCCATTCCGTAGTTCATTCATTGAGCCGGCAATTGCGTACACTGTAGTCGCATTCTTGCGTCCTTCTTTTTAAATGGGAGGATGAGTAAGGATAAAAAGACAATGAGATTTCACCCGTGAAATCCGACTAAACTGGCGCATTACGGAGATACGTCTTTCGTTTTCGGATAAACAGGGGATTACTGTAACTTATTTTAGGAATTGCATGGGAGCACTTGGGTTTTGACGTCTTTGATACGGTATATTGATTGTTTTTTTTAAAATCGGGCGAAACATGGCAGTTTAACTTAAATTTGATTGATGATGATGTTTTTGAGACTTCCGAACTAAGTGGCAGTTTATTTTGCTTAACTATGCTTTTAAAAAGTGCAAAAAACCACTTAATCATTGTGTTTTTGTTATTCCTATAATCTTCAATCCAGTAAGCATCCCTGAACTTCCTCTAAAACTTCGAATAACATCATGCTGACGTTGTTCACTAAAGCTGTGATTAAGAAAAGAAGCAATAAGAGCACACCACCCTCAATCTCTAAGCTGCTTTTCCCCTGCATGCCCGGAGGGTGGTACTTGCGTCTATACATGCCACATGAAATAACTGCCCTCCCTTCGGTGTCCGGAGGAGTCAAAAGTTAATCCGAAGGGGACACGCGTCATAGGGTCATCCGGGACAGGTGTATATAAGCCGGCATCTGGAAGGGGTCTACTTCATCATTTTGTACGCTGCTGAAGACTTCTTCCTACATTCTGTATTTGAGCTTTCCAAAGACTCCAACGTTTTACTTCAGTTTTAAAATCTTGTATATCCATGCCTATCTCGAACATGCCATCTTACTTCGGTCCCGTTCTGTATGAAGACGAATTCGTCCAACTCACTGAAGACATGCTAACAATCAAACGCTACTTCTTCCCATTAATGCGCAACAAGTGTGTCCAGACGCGCCATCTCAGAATCGCCTATTTCGACGACCAAGAATCCAGCAAATATGCCAATATTCGAAGCTGGGGCAAGGCCGCAAATGGAGTCTACTGGGCTGTTGATTACCGGCGATGCCTTCCAGGTGATAAACTCGGCAAAACCAATGTCGTTATCGATATTGAGGATGGCGTCATGAAGGGATTTACCGTAAAAGACGTCCAAGCCTTCTTCGATTCATTGAGAATGGTGGCACCAAACTCTCTTATCATCGTTGACAATCTTAACATTTGATTTTTTCCCATTAAAAACAGTTTTTAATTCTAAACGTGTTTTGTTTATCTGCATGATGATAATATTGGGTCCACTTGCTTTTGTTTGGGTTTTACCGTGATGTATTATTTGCCTGCAGTTTTGTAAATAAATTTAATAAGAAACAAACTTTTGATTGAAGCATCCAAAACTTTAAAATGTAAATCAATGATAAAGCATAATACAGTTTAATCTATGTAGGTGTCAGCTAAAAATCGCAATTATGAAAGTGGTCTTTGCAGACTGATGTCTCTAAGTCCGACCGAAAATCGCTTCTTGAGCTGTTAGGCCGGAAATACGACTTTCACATTACTGTGTATTTGGATATTACATTTCATTCTCCAATTTTACCGTAAACAAAACTTGCGAAAAAGCCAAATCGTAAATCAACAAGGTAGTTGTAGTCTGCTATTCAGTAAGTAGTGCGCTAATCTTTTGTTAGATAGCACTTTACGACTTTTAGAAGCGCAAAAGATGGCATAAACACCTCATTTGCCAAAAGTATATCCCAGGATTAGATGGAATTTATAATCTTATTGGAGGGATTACCATGATTTGAAGGTGGCAGTTATTTATGGTGGCTTTTCCAAAAAAAAATAATAAGACATCTTTAGGTGACTTCTGGATCAGTTTTTATCGTCAACAGTAATGTGCGACACATTTGAACTTCCTCTAAGAGGCTATTTAGGGCACAGTATGCTCGCAAGTGCATCGATTATCAACCAGGAAGGAGAAAAAAGCTAGTTCCGCATGTGCTTTGAGCCGATCGGAGCTCGCGCAAGACAACATTGGGTTCGATTGACGGGAATATCTCATTTTTCAATTGTTCTTATATCTGCAAGACAATACCCGAAGTTACAGTTTATTGTTTTTCATTCATTAACGCCAAAATGTATCCCCTATCTGCCCTACCCTACCCCACCCGCCAACGTTTACGTGAACTTGCTCGACCACGTGAACTTTACAACCTTCAACTCGCTGACGTCGACAACATTATCAAGGAACTCAATCCCATCCAAGTTATAAAAACCTACGATCGAGCAGTCTATGAATTTCGTTACTTTAACGGAAGAGCGCAGGCGCAAGTCAAAAGTTACAAAACTATCAAACCAAATAAGAAACTTTTGTACAAACCGGAAATATCAACATTTGTCAAAGTCGGGCCATCCTTCTTCAAAGAACCGTTATTGCAACATTTTCTATTTGAATCAACTGAAATTAATCTTCATATCTGCGAAATCGAGCATTGCCTTACATCCAGTTTACAAACTTTAACCACTAATATTCCCAAAATTGTGTTCTATCATTGCAATATTAATGCGGATGTAACTCTTGCGTCTTTAATCGCAGCATTTCCTATTACAACAAATTTTGTATTTCTGTATTGCAATTTCAAGGAAAACTTCCTCGTTGACTTGAAAAATGTGTTAGGCTTAAGCCGCAGTTTTCGAACTGTTGATATTCATTTGACATTTATTGAGACATTTTTACCATGTCTCTCGGAGAAGAGTGTTGGTGATATTATGGAATTCATGAAGGTGGGGATTGCCAATTTTTTAATTAAGTAATATTACCGTCGTCAGTTTTAGCTATACAACGAAAAGAATCCGTTTTTCTTGAATCTGCTTGGGGGATGCGTTGGCTTTTATAAAGCAGAGAAGAAGCTGTTTGCGCCTTGGTTGAAACAAGTTTACGGTCCAGCGATATCACTTCGTCAACAAGCATTGAGAATGTCCAGTTTGAGGAAGTTTAAGATTAACGGATTGTTTAGGCGTTTGTTTTAACGTTTTTGAATATAAGATTGTTTTCGATTTTGACTTTGATTTTATTAAATTGGAATTTTTATGTGTTTGGTGAAATAGTAAAACAGACAGTTGACAGTTTTTTGTTACCAAAAAAAGCCGTCTAGCCGGTGTCTGTCCGCATTTTGGCAGATCGCCGACTGCGCAAGAGGCCCCATGTAAGAACAAGCAAGTTTGAAAGAGCAAGAAAGCCATTTATCGCGTTGGACGCGATTGCAGTGTCGATACTTTCGCGACTTCAGCACAGTTTACAAAACCCAACAATGACCTACCCGCTCTCGAAACTACCATACTCTAGCCAACGGCGTCTCCGTGAACTTGCTCGACCATGTGAGTTATATAACCTTCAACTGGCCGATATCGATATGACCCTCCACCTCAACCCTCTACAACAAATCGCCGAAAGCCATTATTGGATTTCTTATTTCGAAGACGGCTTATACCACTATAATGAATATTATAAGGCAAAAATTCATCTAGACCCAGAAACGTTGATGAAAGTTGATGGCGTTGGCATTTACCGTATCACTGAACCTCCTTTTTTTCACCAGCCAGAATTACTATATATCATCAACAACGTACCTGACTTTCATGAGATTGATATTAGGCAATGTGCAGTGACGAATGATTTCATGGATTCTTTGAAAAATTGGATTCAATATTTATTTGCTTTAAGTTTCTATAATTCGACTATCCATGACAGAATCACAGCGTTGTCATTGATTGCAGCGTATCCAGATACAAAATATATAGATTTTTTTGATTGCATTTTTCCTGAAAGTTTTTTCGCTGACTTTAAAGATGTGTTAAAGATGAAGCACTCTCATAGAAAAATCAAAATTGTTGCGAAAGACCATGATTGGTTAACGAAAGGTATCGCTGCCGATATAATTGAGGTTATACGGGTATGATTAACCATTATAGACAGTATTTATGTAACAGTTTAATGATGAATATTTCAGAATTATGATGACAATAGTCTTATTACGCTTCACATTGGCTTAACTAATTGTAAGAAAACTGAAAGTGTTATATATGAAATGTTTCGGCCACTTTTTGTAGAACCTTATGGGCCAGAAGTATCGATAACTCGTACTGCTTGGTGTAGTACGTTTGAAATTTCAAGTAAAAAGACGTTTAAGTTGTGGTTGTAAGTTTGTATGGCTGTTGATTGTCGTTATTTTGCATTGATTAATAAAAGTTGAATTCGAAACGGTCGTAAATTGGAAAGTGTGGAGGTTGGTAAGTCACAAAACGTGCATCGCTATAAAACTGGCAAGCGCTTGCGTCAACAGCCAAAATTATTTGCCATAAGGGCATGCTGTTTTAGCTGCTTTGACTGCAACTTCATTAAACTTATGTTTGTCCGTGTTTTGTCGGAGACTTGCCGAATGCGCGCAATGTAGCTATCGCCGATTGCCCAGGCCGAGAAGTTTTGGCAATTTGGCACATCCGATCGTGATTGACTTCGCCCACAACAACGTCTCTATCCAGCAGTTTACCCGCTCTTCATAGCTGCACCATGGTGTACCCCCTCTCCGCTCTACCGTATTCCAGCTAACGGCGCCTGCGTGAACTTGCTCGATCACGTGAACTTTATCACCTTTAAGACGATATTGACGATACCATCCATTTGAATCCACGGCTACTCATTGATCCAATCCTACGCTCTGCTATATACAAAAATGGTTCAATAACTTCTCTACGAGCTTCTGAATTGTTAACAGTTAAACTAGATTCACCACTTGTAACATTTGTTGCCTTTACACCATGTAATGGGTCTACGGACAGAAAACCCAAAGAATTTTGACCCAAGGAATTTTGACCCAAGCATTTTGACCCAAAGGGTAGAAAACCCAAAAGACATTTGACGACACTTAATCCAAAATACGATTTTACCCAAAAATGTAAAACCAATCGTTTTTGGCACGCGGATGCAGGCCCAAAAAGCATTTCCGAACTTATAAAAAATTTGTGTTGAATCCCCCCACTTATTCGGGATCTCAGACTTACAAGGGAATGTTTTTGGGTTATTCCGCGCCGATTCGAACAAGCTATATGGCATTCGAAAGAGCATCAAATTCTAAGATTTTTGGCGCAAACCGGAACTGCCAATCGGTTATTTCGGCGGAGTTATGCCATTTTTAGTTCAAAAAAGTCGATTTTAAACAATTTTTGAACGGTCATAACTTTTTTTGCAATAGGTCTTTTGAAACGGGGTTTGTTTCAATCGATAAATACTAATTTGAACTAAAAATTGTTCTATATGCCCAAAAACATTTGGCCAGACAGTTTTGCGCAAATGTTCACGCAAATTTGGCATTTTTCAATTGATTATTGCCAAAAACTGGTTGATTTATATCTTTTGCCTATAACAAATAATTTTTAGTTCAAGTTAATGTCTATCGAATGAAACAAACCCCGTTTCAAAAGACCTCTTGCAAAAAAGTTATGACCGTTCAAAAAAAGCCGAAATAACCGATTGGCAGTTCCGGTTTGCGCCAAAAATCTTAGAATTTGATGCTCTTTCGAATGCTATATAGCTTGTTCGAATCGGCGCGGATGACCTAAAAACATTCTCCTGTTAGACTTATCGCGCGCGGTGCGAAGCCTTGACTTAAATCTGAGATTGTGATTCGGGAGCCACAACTTCAAACTTGACCGTTAAGTTTTGGACTTCAAAGTGCCTGAACAAGTTTCTGAAGAACCATCTGGCAGACGACATGGCTGATTGGAAAGACTTTGCTATTAGCGATGTTTGGAAAGAGCTAGAGGGGCACTACGTCCAAGAGGACTGATTTAGTGAATAAAGTTAAAGTTAAAGTCAAAATACTTTTGGGCATTTTATCCGTTTGGGTCAAAATTCTTTGGTTTTTGGGCTTTTAATTTGTATTATTTTGACGGATAATAAAACTGAGCATGAAACAGCGTAATTTGGCAATTATGGGATTAGCGGATCGGCATAAAAAAGAAGCCGCGCGATCCGCCAAAATTAGATGTCACCGAAAGGCACACCTGCCGTGACCAGGTGTGGATTAATTTTTCCGTTTTCCGAAGCTGGTGTGCTTCTCGCAGTTCAGTCACAGTTTTTATTTTTCTTCAACATGGTGTACCCCATCGCGGCTCTGCCGTATTCCAGCCAACGGCGCATGCGTGAACTTGCTCAACCGCGTGAACTGTATCACCTTCAATTGGCCGATATTGACGACACTCTTTATTTGAATCCCCTCCAACTCGTTCGCCATGATAGCATGTTTGCGCGTTATCGTAGAAATGGTAGAGCCAGAGCAACTGAACCACTCACTGATACAGAATTTCAAGAAAAGACAATGTTGATCCTCATCGACGATATAGTTATGCTAAAGGAAATCTTTAGTTCTTCCGTTTTTGAAGATTCCAAACTACAGTACTATAAATTTGAGTCAGGAAAAGTTGGCTTGTCTAACTGCATAATAAATGTTGGTGTTCTAAACGGCCTGAAAACATGGATTCCAAACTGCCCTGACTTTTTTTTTTATGTGTGTTCAATCGAAGAAGGAGTTACTCTTGCCTCCATAATCAACACTTATCCAATGGCGACAAGTCTAAGATTTTCTTCGTGTCAACTTCCTGACAACTTTCTAATCGGCTTGAAAAGTGTATTGAAGACAGAAAAGGCGTGCAAGGTGCGCATAATATGTCAAAATCAACCAAATTGGTTGAATAAGAATATTGCTGCTGATATTGTTGACTTCTTATGGGTACGAATTCTAACTTTTGTAACATTAACATTTGATAATCGTAAAGGTTTTAGACTTACAATCGAAAAACACGCATTTCATTGAAAATGACCACGGGCCTTGATTACGATGTTTTAAAAGAAATGTTTCATCCACTTTCTAAAGAACTGTTTGGGCCGCACATTCGTATAGTTAAAGGTTTATCGTTCACAGTTTCAAATGTCTGGAGATTGAAGCCATCGAATGTAATGAAAACGGTATCGAAGTATTTTCCTATGGTTCGATGGGGTTTGGCATTCTTTTTTGGTTAAGGACTGTCCACAATTGTAATTTTTAACAATAATTTGCTTATCGAATCAATAGAAACTAACTTTTGAACCTATTATGTGAGGATTATAATGTGAAACGACTGATATTGAGTACGATTTTTTGATGTTTAAAAATAAAAAATGTTGCGAATTAATAAATATGTTGATTAAGTTATTGACTTGAACGTTGGCAGAGTAAACAAACTGCTGCAGCTTAAGGATTTAATAATTTTCTTGAAACTTGTCTTCGAAAGTTCAAGGTCACCTCTCTGCACCCGCAACGTTGCACAATAAAGTCTTTACAAATAGCGGTCAACTCTCACCTCTCTGAAATGCAACTCAAATCTAGTTTGACCAATCTGTGGACCCCACGAACCCGTCTACTCAACGATAATGCCTCGGGGCGACAAAAAGTTGGGACAAAAAAAGAAAGTTCGAATAGTAAGCGGTTTTTGATAGCGCACTTGATCGCTTTTGTATGAGCTTTCTTTTTCTAACCTTTATTTGGGCTCAGTTGCTAGAATGGTCCAGTTTACACAATTTCATTGTTTATTGAATGTTTTGTCAAAAACTGTTGCAAATCTTTTGTTTCATCGTTTCCACCCCCCCCCCCCCCCCCCACCCGTTA
>KB455002.1:0-10519 GCA_000341325.1 Panagrellus redivivus
GACCGCATCATCAGCAAGAGCCTTCGTGGCAACATCGTCGCCCTGTCCCAGGCAAAGTACTCCTCCCATGTCATGGAGCAGGCTTTTGAGTTCGCCAATTACGATGCCCTCTTACAGTTGGTTGAGGAAGTGTTCAATGGTCGCGTCAATACAAAGTAAGTCATCATCATTCCGTCCAAACTTTGCCATAAAGTACCGTACCCCCCTTCCAGGAACGGCCGTGACTCCCTCAACCAGATGCTCTTCGACCAATTCGGCAACTATGTGATTCAGCGTCTCCTCAACATTGCCATCCAGATGCGTCACAATGAACGTCCCGGTGAAGCCACTTGGTTCCAGGCTTTATCTGATAAGATCATCGAGAACGCTCAAGCCTTGCTCAAGTACTCGTCTGGCAAGAAGATCATCGACATTCTGTCTTGCGAACTTGGATATGATTTTGTGTAATTATCGCAGGATGTTGGGCACTAACCGGGTTAACAGGACTAACTACTGTCAGCGATCATAACGTGAATTTTAACCGTATTAACTTATAACTATAACTTATAAACATGTCTCATGATTAAATGATAAAATCGTATGTAGTATACTATTAAATAAACGTATGCTAATGACTTGTTGTTTTGGGGTTGGAACAAGAGGCTACACGGGATTAAAGTCAATACGATGTGACAAATGTTCGAGAACGTTGAGTGCTAACTGGCTGGCAGGAAGCAAGTCGCAGTCTTGGCGTTGTGTGTCGAAAGTGCATTCTCAAATTTAGCTCTTGTTCGTCAAATCGAGAATCATTCTTCGCTGTTCTTCAATCATTCCGGCTTTATCACCTCCCTAGCTTATCGTTCCCCCTCCATTCCTTCCATATTAACCGCTACCGCGCAGCTCTTCAACCCAGAACCATCGATTACGCCATTTCAGGGTAATTAGGACCACCACTCGGCCATGCTTTCGGTCCCTCTCCGATCGCGTCTTCTCCGACAAACATGCATGTTAGCAGCCAGATACACGTCCAATGAGGTTACCAAAGCAAAGCCCGTGGAAGTTATCGCCCAAGAAAACAATCTTCCCATTGAAAGAACCTCCTTGAGCCGTGGTCTGGCTTTAAACCGCTTCGAAAAGGTTTGTCTGAAGACATACGTCCATTTTTATATAATTTTATCGTTTGTCTTGCAGGATTTCATGATCTACCCTGAATACAGTGATGCTGAAGACGTTGACAATATTAAGAAGTTTTCTAACAAGGTTCGTGATGAACTTGTCAATGCACGTATGTTGTTTTGTTTGAGTTTTTATTAAACTCAGCTTCAACTTTGAGTTTTAGTTTCCGATCGCAATGTCCACGCCACCGGTATTTCCGATGAGATTCTTTCTGTCCTGTTGAAAAACGGCATCTTCCATGGATTCGTCCCAAAGGAATATGAAGGCGCTGGACTGTCGACGAAGGATTTGCTGTGTGTTAACGAAGCCCTCGGCGTTGATCTGTCAACTTTCGTCTTTGTCAATCAGACTTACATTGCCACTCGTTTAATTCAGCTTTATGGCACTGAGGAGCAGAAGTCGAAATATCTGCCGAAGCTTGCGTCGTTCCAGTTGAAGCCAGCTATGTGTATGCAGAATCCGTAAGTTGAATTTATAAATGACCTTCTGTGTTTTAAAATGGGTTTTTTAGGTTAACCGGTGAAATCACGGAAGTCGTTGGTTTCCATGGCGGCGAAAGCAAGGTTCACGGATACAAGAGCGATGTTATCAATGCCGATATCGCCGATATTTTCTTTGTTTTCTCGAATGAGCTGAAAAATAAGGTAAGATTTACACTTTGAATTTAATTACGTTCATATATTGAGATATATCTCATTGTTTGTTTAGGGAACGGGTGAATCCGCATACAATTGCTATCTCATTGACAAATCCGAAATTGGCGATGGACAGATCACAATTTCCGAGACGAAGGTTACTCATGGCTTGAAAGGCATCAACAGTAAGTCTCTTCCGTCAAAGTTTGTATCTATTACAATGGTCATTTTCAGTCTCCAAAGTTCACTTCGCCAACATCCCCGCCCGTAAAGAAAACCTCATCGGAGGCTACAATGGTGGTCACGATGCCGCCAATGAGATCATGTCCTACGGTAACTTCTATCTCGGTAGCGCTGTTGTCGGATTTTTGAAGAACATGCTCGGTTTGTTTTACTTTTTACTGTAACAGCTATGTCGAATGTGTGCACTTTCAGAAGAACTCGCCAATTACGCCAACGCTGGAATCGTCGGAAACCGCAGACTCGCCGAGAACGTAGCCGTCCAACGCGCACTCTCAGAAACCGGCATGAATACCTTCGTTCTGGAAAGCATCATCTACTACCTTGGCGGTCTCATGGATGAAGGCCTCGTCCTGTCAACTGACATTGAAAACGCTATTGTTCAGCGTTACGTCAATCGTGTTTTACGCGAAGCTTTCGTTTCCGTGACTCAAGTTGCTGGTACGACGGCAACTCAGGAAGGCTTCCCCTACGATAAGATGACACGTGACATGAATACCTTGTTGTCTCTGAATGTACGTTTTTATAAGACCATAGTTCAACGTTTTCATTCCCAACGTAATTTCAATTATTCCAGGTGAATGACCTTTCCCTTGTCAAGAGCATTTCGTTGTCCATGATCGTGTCCTGGGTCGAGGCGACGTCCTTTGAGAGTCGGTAAGTCTGTCGTTTTTAATTGTTGTAGTTATGTTTTTACAACCCTTTTTTGGAATGCCCTTTTTAGGTTCGCAAAGGCCAACACACTCAAGCGATTGTTGAATATTAACAAACGCGATTCCAACTGGAACAATCCGAAACTGAAGCACTTCATCGCGGAACATGTGCACCCTTCATTGGAAGTCGCTTGCCGGAAGCTGGAAAACACAATGAGCAGGCTCGACGTTGCCCTTAACCGCATTGTTGAAGACGCTGGCAGTCGCGTCAAGGAAGATGTCGCGACGCTTTGGAGCCTGTCGACGGTCCTTGAAAACAATTTGGCCATGGTGGCTACCATTGCTCGAGCATCACGGTCATATTCGATCGGCCTACGCAATGCAGACATCGAGGTACGTATACACCTGACCTGTCTTGAATTAATGAGTTGACCTGTCGTTTTTGTTTTTTTCAGCTCGCGTGGGCGATCGCCTTTTGTCACAGCGCCGCAAGACAATCTGAATCTGAACTGGAATTTTTGATGGATCGTACGTTTTTTGACACGTTTTTCTGTTCCGTTAATTGCGCAACATATTGTGTTTTTTTCAGATTTTGGTCTACTCCGTAAAAACCCATCCCTCGTGAATGTTGGAGCCGCGGTCGTAGAGTTTGGAGGCTACCCGATTGAGCGACCGATCGAGCGTAATTGGTAAAACAGTGAAACCCTAGGCCTCGACTTGTTAAACTAGTTAGTTCGTTATTCAACTTGTTTTTTCCGTTCAAAAAGCTCATAAAATACTCTCGTTTTACTTGAAGGGCACATACTCGTAATATTTTCAAAGAATAAGTTTGAAACAATACAAAAAGATACTAATGAATAGCGGTAAAGCCAGGCCACTCGAACTGCCATTGGCACTATTCTTCTTGGAAGGCTTGGGTTTCGGCGAAGTCGGAGGCGGCACCGGTGTGGTCGGCTTTGGAGGGGCTACATAGGGTGGCGGTAAATCATAGATTTTTTCGCCAATAACACTGGGGTTGATCGGACGTGCGGAGACCATCGGGTAAAAATGGCTGCCCATAGACGTATCATGTGCATTAACTTCTAAAAAATAAAGTAATTTCGGTTAAGTTACACCACCATTGAAACACCTATACGACCGCATGGGCCAAGCGGAAACAGAACGTACCGTCCGGTTGGGCACTGCCTGTAGCCCCGAGCACGTAGTACTTGCGGTTCAAGTTCCAAAGACGACCGCCATGACTCGGAATCTGGGGAATGATCTGTTGCGCCCATTGACAGCTGATCCGACCATTGACGGCTTCACCTTTGACATCGCGAATTAGGATGTTTTGTTCCGTCTGAAAGAAAAAAAACGTGTTCAATTGTTGGGGGAAACTTGTTTGTTGCGCATGTTAGGACAACGCATAAAGGCGTTTTTTGGTTTGTTGCTTGATCAGATCGGTTTGTTCACTTTTCTAGTGCGCAGTTAATGCTTTTAAAGCGGAAAAAGACTTACTTCATTGAGGTAAGTTCTATCATTCGATTTACCGATATTGTATGACACAAAGACTTCAGGTTCCATAGAAAATTCGTCAGCGACAGGGCTGATAACGCATTCGGTAATCATGTCGTCGCCCTGAAAGTTCATGTTTTCAAAAACAGATATGGTCAATCATAGAAACATGTTTTCCTGCTTCAAGTGACACTTGAAAAGTAAAAAGTATACTTGAAACTGACATGTGTGAAAACATAATAGGTCTGAGAATGTATGTAGTGTGAAAATGGGCGAAAAACAACCTACCATACTACTGTCTTGACTGAATCCGATGGCAATATATTGAAGAGGTGGTGGTGGCAGTAACATTGTTGCGACAACTTGAATTGACAATAAATTTAACCCAGAGACATAGAAGATAATTCCGATAGTGCAATCTCGCATGGGGTCACAACCAGCTGGTTTGAAAAGGCATCCTTTAGTCTCGCCGCAACCCTCTCGATCCATCACGACCATCTGGGCGAGGGCGCCAGTGGCAGCTAGGAGCGCAAGGGCGATTAAGCGTGAACAGAGCTTCATGACTGTCTACTGTACTGTATTGGGCGAGAAAGACAGCGGCTACAAATCACGACGTTTGTTTAATTGCGCAAGTGTTGCTCGTACATCAAAAAGTAAACAGATTCACACGTCAAAAAAGGGGGCTGGGAGAATAATACAGACGTTAAACAATGGGCTTAATTGGTCACTATTAACGGTAAACAACGAAAAAAGTGGATGATGGGGGCAGGATTCAGAGGGCAGGTTTGTCGGAAGCGCTTGACGCAACTTCCTTCTGTAGTACTCAATGCCTTTTACACGAATTGTGGAGTAGCACGGTTGGCGCGGAAGGCATCATTTAGAATGACGTGAGGTTAGAAGGAAGGAGCGCACCGACTTCTGCTCGCCTGGTGGGTACGCAAGAAACACAACACTGAAGCGGAGCGCTCACGTCGCCACCATCAAGTGGCTCTGGTGAACGACACGACGACGACCTTCCCCGTTCACCCCCGTCAGCGCCTGCGCACCCATTGCCTCCATCATGGGGAAGGGTTGCCCTGCTATCAGCAGCGCCGTCGGCAACCGCCGACATTCTGGAGGACCTTTCGTTTCCCTTAGCGTTGTCACCTTTGTGGTTTGCTCAAACTGGTCCCTGCGGGGGCGGAGGCTTCATGGTGGGGGTCTTTGTTGTTAGCCAGTCTCCCCAGGATGATTGACCATGGGAGAGTCGAATCTTATCATAACCAAGAAAGGGCAAGTCGAATCGCGATTTCTCAACTCTAAAAATAAGAACCCCCAAGTCACACTTCACTTAATTAAGCGTAAAAACAACGTTTATACGCTTCACAGAGTTGATGACGCCCCTCTGTCGAAGTTCTCCGAGTACAGGAAGTACACTCCAGGTTTGCAATTCCTATCAAACCAGGTACCATCTGATTTAATTAACCGGCTCCAGATGCTATTTTACATTTGAAGTCTGGGTTGACTTAATCTTGTTTATTCATTCATTAGTGTCCATATTAATTAGCACGGTTAACAGTTTAATCATTGAAAGGTTAATACTATGAAGATCGTTTATTTGCGACCGTGGTGGAAGGGGTTAAGCTTCTGCTCGAGGCGGATGTACTTCTGCTTACGCTGAATTACGGATTCATCGCCGGCAACCATCTCAATCGGTTTCAGGTGGCTGGCTGAAAGTTTTTGTTTGAAAGAAGTTACAGTACTCAAAAATAGGTTTCTTACTCGGCTTACGGCATGTCGCAACACGCTTCAAGTAAATGTTGGCATACGGTGTGTAAATCGGGTTGCCAGTGTTGACTTCATCATACAGTTCACATGAGAACACATTACGTCCGCCCACATAAGCGTAGACGGCAGCCTTGCAGTCCTAAAAGTTCAATAATTAGCTGAGCACTTGTGTTGTTCTCTGTTTTTTTGAAAAGTTAAAATGTGTCACCTGATCATTGAGACACATTGCGAGACACTGGTCCTCAGTCGTATCGTAGCCATTCAATGCAATCTTGTATGGCACACTCGCAAGGGCCTGATCGCGGTCAGTATACTCGACGAAACAATCACATAAGTAACACGGATTGCCAAAGTGATCTGGAACACATTTCATTTAATGAGTAACGAAACCCAGCCGATGGGCGCAACATGTTTTTGCAGTTAGTTAGTGGCCCCTCACGGCCCTCCGGACCGTCAAAACTTTTACGTTTGATGGCCCTAGTTTGATGCCATAAATCTTGCGTCGCTTGGTTGAAGTTCCTCGGAACGTATCACCCCTTGGGTTAACGACCAAATTTTTGTTGAATTGAGTAAGCAAAGAGACTTTATGTTTATGAGGGTAATGTTCCATCCGTCTAGATGTGTGTGCCGGAGCTAATTATCGAAAAGCGCTATGAAGAAACGTGAGAACAACTGTGCTTGGAGGTCTTGCTTGAGTGCCGCCTCAGGGGACAATGTGGCGTCCCTGGGTCCAACTCATAAGCTACTCATAAACAGTCGCTATTCGCGTTTTTGTTGATGCAATAACATCAATGTGGGCCAGGCCCAGTCGGTTAAAGTGTGCTTCATCACGGGAATGAAAAATCGGTGCAAATGAGGAAGGAATGAAAAAATGCAAGAAAAAAAGTGAAAAGCTTACTTTGTCGGCCAAGGGCTACGCCGGCAACGCTCAAAATAACGATCGCAGCAACAGCGAAGCGAGTCATGTCGGAAAGTTAAGGGTTACTGATGCTGTGAAGGATACTGATACACTGACAAAATTATCTGTCTGTGCTGAGAGGCGCTTAAAAAGGCATTGCAATTTCAGGTCAGCTCTGTGGATGTGGGTCATGCTGTTGCGTTAAGACAATATACGTTTTTCGGATGAAAGAGAAAGGTGTAAGTCCAGCCTCCCTATGATCAATTCCGTCATCTGTTTCTTGTTTCTTTGTGGCGCAGATTCATAATTCTCGCCTCAGGGCATGATCGTCAAGGGAAAACTGCACCGCGCATCGGCAAGTCTCATGGAAATTACTTTCACTTTTGGGCTTTCCGCCAAATTCCAGGACTTTCCGAAATGTCTGATCTCATCCATAAATCAACCAGTTTTTGTGTCGACAACAGCAACAAAGAGCGTTAGTCCTAATTGCACAATGTAAAGGATATGCTTCTACGTGTGAAAGAAAGCATCTAATGAGATGGCCATCACGGAGATGTCCTAAGGATCAAATTTGAATGACAAATCGATGGCAAATTAGTCTTGCCGCCGGAAAGAAGGAGGGCCATGCCCATGATGTCCGCCTTTGTTCCCATCTTTCAAGTGTGACGGCAGGCCATGGCTAGGAGGGCCAAGCACAAGCTCTTTTCCAACCAGTTGTTCCTTCCGATCTTCGGCGACGGCGCACTCAGAACAAACACATTGGCCACTGACAATTGGTCCAATGATGACACTTGCTTCGGAATTGTTTCTACCCCCAAGAACACCAAAGTTTTTACCAGTCCCGCGGCTCAAGGAGGAGCCCTTGAGCTGCCGAGATTCTCAGTCCAGAAGAAGCATTGCCCTTTGTCTAGGTTCGGACCCTCTCGACAAATCTTTGGATATAATAAGTGCCAAAATTTGATGGTTCTGTGGTAGGAGGAGTCTATGGACATTCTAAGACAGTCTGTCTCGGAAGGACTTACTTGTCTGCCGGCATTTTGCAATTCTTTATGAATTTTTTTTTTCATGAAAGAGCCTACCGCGAAATTGAACTTTATTTGAAAATAAAAATTTTTCAGTCAAACCTCGATTCAACGTTTCTCACTTTCTTGTTTATACTTATAATTTTTTACAATTCTCAAAACTTCGATTAAAGTCAGTTTTAGACATCCGGCAAGGCCACTGTACCCATCTTCAACATCATGTCGGCCGACAATGTCGCGCTACCGGCGCGCGATAAGTGGTCTTCATGGGCTGATTTTTTGATGTCCTGTATCGGCTATGCCATCGGCTTGGGTAATGTCTGGTAAGCTTGAACTTTTTTTAAGACTAATTTTAACACAAACTTTCAACTTCCAGGCGGTTCCCCTATCTCTGTTATCAAAATGGAGGAGGTTTGTTTTTCCTTCACTTAAACCCAACCTAATTACGCTAATTTTGTTAAATTTCAAGGCGCCTTCCTCATTCCCTATGTCATTTCGCTCATTTTCTGTGGCGCACCGCTGTTTATCCTCGAAACATCCTGGGGTCAGCTCGTCAGTGTCGGCGGTCTCGGCATGTTCAAGATTTGTCCCATCTTCAAGGGAGTCGGCATCGCCGCGGCCGTTATGGCCTTCTGGCTCAATATTTACTATATTGTAGTACTTAGCTGGGCGATGGCCTATCTTTGGAACTCCCTCCGCATGGACGACAATGTGCCCTGGCGTACTTGCAACAACACGTACGTTTGTCAAAGGACTAATTAATCATAGCACTTGTTACGAGGCAATTAAAAACAGACACAACAAAGAGTGACAGCAAATTAATGACTCAATCAAATCGCTAATTTGTTTTTCAGTTGGAATACACAGCAATGCCGAAGTGAGTATGATCCGATCCAATGTGAAAATAATCGGACAATTGCGGAATACTACAACGTTAAAACGCTTACTGATGACCACCTCCACGAATATAAGAAGCAATTCTTTGTCGGAGCAAAATCTAACTTCACATTTTGCACTCTTGCTGATATGAGTGTTCAAAGTCCCGTGAAAGAATTCTGGAATAATCGAATTCTTGGAATTTCTGAAGGTATTGAACATGTTGGTTCCATCCGATGGGACTTGGCTTGCTTTCTGCTTATTGTTTGGGTCATCTGCTATTTGTGTATTTTCAAGGTGGGTGAATGTAACCATTGCTTTGAAAAAAGAACGTTGCACTTACCAAGAATTGAACTTATTTTTTTAACAAAAACATTTTCTTCGCATCACATAGCCATTTCTTAGTTTTAAGATTCCTTATAACTTTTGCAACTATAAAATTTGTAATAGTTAACAACGTAAAACCTTTTAGGGTGTCAAATGGACAGGTAAAGTCGTCTATTTGACCGCGTCCTTCCCCTACATGATGCTGTTCCTGCTTCTTCTTCGTGGTCTTACACTGCCTGGAGCCAGTCTTGGTCTCGAATTCTATTTGAAACCCGATTTCTCGAAGCTACTACACAGTAAGGTGTGGGTTGATGCCGTGACTCAGGTGTTCTTCTCCTACGGTCTTGGGTTGGGTGCGCTTGTGGCCTTGGGAAGTTACAACAAATATCACAACAATGTCTATAAGTCCGTTTTACCTTGATTTACCAACATTATTTTACAAAAACCAACTTTAGGCAAGCGTTGACAGTATGCTGCGTCAACAGTGGAACTTCTGTTTTTGCTGGTTTTGTTATCTTTTCATTCATCGGCTACATGGCAGTCCAACAAGGCAAAACTGTCGCCGAAGTCGCTCAATCTGGTCCAGGTTTACTTTTCCTTGCCTATCCTAGTGGAATTCTGAAACTGCCGTATACTAATGTCTGGTCCGTGCTTTTCTTTACTATGGTCTTGTTCCTTGGTGTTGATTCGCAATTCTGTACAATGGAAGGCTTCTTCACAGCTATCATTGATGAATTCCCGCAGATTCGACGCAGCTCGAAGTATGGTAGAGAGTTATTCGTGCTTTTTATATGCGTTATAAGTTACTTCTTGGGATTGACAACTGTGACTAATGTAAGTTATCTAAATTGACTTTCAATGATTTTAATTGTCTTTGTTTAGGGCGGATTTTACGTTTTCCAACTTTTCGACTTCTACGCTGCTTCCGGATGGGCCTTATTGTGGCTCCTGTTCTTCGAATGCATCGCCATCTCCTGGAGTGTCGGCATTGACCGCTGGTATGAACACATGAAGTCCATGATCGGTTATTACCCCGCGGCCTGGTGGAAATTCTGGTGAGTATTTATGCTTTCCCTTTGCACTTACCCCAATGATTAATACCTTTTTGCAGCTGGGTTTTTGCGACGCCGTGTGTTTGCATGGTAAGCCTATTTTTAAACATGAAAGCTGTAATTTACCTGTTATTTATGACTTCTTTCAGGGAACAATGATTTTCGGTCTCGTAAAATACCAACCTGTCCGTCTGGACGCTTACGATTACGATTTCCCTGTTTGGGGACACATTTTTGGATGGTTTTTATCACTATCGTCAATGTTATGCATTCCTGGTTACGCAGTTTATCTTTGGATTATCACCGATGGCACTACTTCCGAGGTTGGTCAAACAAAAATCAAACTAAGCTTACATTGGAGAAACATAAAACAAACAATTTCAAACGTATAAACATTTAA